>PVJA010008195.1:0-65302 GCA_004027025.1 Myocastor coypus
TTTTTTTTTTTTTTTTTTTTTTTTTTTTTTTGTATCTTCCAGGGTCAAATCCCCTCAGGATTAAGTTTGAGACCATAGACAGTACTTTGTAGAACTGTTGTTAGTGTCAGCCTTCGGTACGAGTCACAGCCATTGCTTGGCCATTTTGCTTTCTGTGAAAGCCTGAGAGAATGTTTTTCTCTGGGTGACTCTCCTTAGATGCACTGCAGTTCATTCATCCCTTTCCTCTGAGGTCCCATAATCTCCTTGACCAGGAAATTTGGGACACCTCTGAGTTATAGGATATTACAGCACAGGTTTTGATTCTTGCATTTTCTTTAAGGATATAATTTTCAACTTAGAAGATTCTTTTCCAAGCATTAAAAACAAAAATGTTTTTACATAAGAATACACTGTCCACAAATATTTTGCCATTTATTTTCTAAAATGATCTGGCATGAAAGAAAGTTGAACATGAAGATGGGAATGCCAGTGTTGCCACCATAGATTCTTCAGCATGCAGCTGGGGGATGAGCTATAACAGCCCCCTAGCCCAATGAGACAACTTAAGAGCTATTCTGTTGTTTGCTATCTAGGCTCATACAGACTCAGAGCATTTGTAACTTTGAGGTAACTTTGTCATAGGTGACATGGGTATCTGTCATCGTTACTCTGTGCTGTCAAGATTTGAGAGTAAGGGGAGAAAAGGGGGAAAAGGCGTGTTTGGAGCCAGTAACTGTGGTCATGTCTGATAGATAAAAGCTGTGGTGCTAACATATGGAACAAATGTTAACTGACCACGGGTCCCTTTCTCCATTAACAACAGCTGTAGGAAAAAAATCTTCACATGTACATGTATGTCAAGCCATGAAATAGCTACATACACAGAGGTGCCACCCAGTGAAAGACACAGTGGAAGCCACACACAATTCATGTAAGGACAGCTTTGGCATCCTGAAAATGCCATCTTATGTATGAGCCCTTGGCAGTCAAGATTTTCCAGTTGTTTGTTAAAGCAGTTTTTCATCAAATGCTTATTGCATGTTGTCCTGTACTGAGCATCAAGGTGAATGTAAGCAAGCAGTGGACTTCCGTGCAGCTTATCATTTTTCTGTGGGAGGTTAATGCCTCTGTAGAAGGCTAAATGAAAACAGCATGAATTACATAGAAAAATGTTAAGGCATGAGATGGAAACTGAAAATTCCCAACAACTTTAATGAGAAGGTGACAGTGAGCACTAGGACAGTCTAGAAAGACTTTCTGAAGAGGAGGGCATATTGTTGGGTACTCAGGAAGGATAAGGTAGGAGGTGAAAGCAGAGGATGTGAGCCAAAGCAAACCAGGGCTCCCATACTCAGGTCTGAACCTGAGAGGGCTCATGAGCAGGTTACATGCATTTCAGAAGCAGTTTGTTTTCCAGTTACAACTTGACTTTGCCTCAAGCTATAAAAACTATAAACATAGGCTATAAATGTATTCTAAGATCTATGCCATATAAAATGAAAACTTATCCAATGCTGGCACAAAACTTTTAGAATTTAGTGGCTTTGTAATAGAACTCTAAAATAGCACATTTTCCCACTTGTTTCCCTTTGTCTTGGCTTAAAAGGGGAGCTCAGCGTACCACAAAATGTTTAGTCTTTATGATAGGCTTCACAAGATGAATCCAAGAGAAAGGAGAATCAAGTCTTTATGGAGCACCAAGCTCAAGCTCCATTTTGAAGGTATCTTTGAGAGGAAGTGAGCCTTGCTAGCTGGTATGGCGCAGGCTTAAAGATGTAGAAACTGAATGTCTTTGGAAACAATGTTGAAGTTCACCACAAAGCATCCCATGGCTGGCAGTAATACCACAAAATCAGTTCTTAAAATTCCTCTGTGAGTGCCATTGCTAAATCTTTAGTTCCTCTGAAATAATAAATCTACTCTGAAACATTGAACAAAGTCTGCAATTAATAGAAGAAACTGAAAAATAACTATTGAGTTAATCTGTAATTATCATTTTCTGTGGATGATATTGGTTTGGATAAAGTATGCTGTCTCCATCACCATCCCTGGAGGCTTTAAAAGTTCAGGTTTTAAGGGCTGGCCAGACCGCTCAGCAGATTAAAGTGCCCATTTATGTACATGCAGGGGTCAGAGGTTCAATCTCTGGCCTGCCTAGCAGTTCCCAACCCTGGGGCACACTGAGACAGCAACTGTCTCATCTGTACATCAGTAATCTCAGTGCTTGAGAGGCTGAAAACAGGAGGATCACTGAGTCCAATCTATGTAGTGAAACCCTAGAGTCCCTATAGAGTCTGCACTAAATACAAAACAAAACAAACAAACAAAAAACTCAGGTTTTATCATTGAGCTTTCTCACTGCTTACTGGTGATGCAGTTTACAGGAATCCTCCAGTGGCGAGTAACAAGGGTGTTGCCTAATGAATGAAGAAATTCTCATCACTGATCTCCATGAACACCTTATTTCTGCTACTCATCACATGGCAAGTAGAGAGATAGAACTATTGTAGTATCTAGGGCATATTGAGATAGATCAGTGGCATAAGTGCCTGCCTTTCAAGTGTAAGGTTCCCAGTTCAATCCCTGGCATTACTAAATAAATAAATAAATAAATAAATAAATAAATAAATAAATGGTATCTAATATGCAGACATTGAAGTATTGTTCTAAAATGGCAAGTTAAATCTTTGGTGGTTCCAAGTTATGTTAAAAAAAAAAAAAGTAAAAGAAACTTTTAGGTCTGATAGATTTTGTTATTTCTGATTAATAGCATTTTTAATGGATAGATTAGAACTGATTAGAACTATTTTCTTCCAAAGAAACTCATCAACTTGTCCATTGTTATTCCTTTAATTCCTTCACAGGTGTGAAGTTATCTGATTTTTTTTTTTTTTTTTTTTTTACTTTTATCATCCTTTAGTTTCTCTAGTAATGAATGTTGCAGCTCTAATAGCTTTCACGAACTTTGCAACATGATATTTTTTTTCCTCAGAAATCAAACTAACAAGTTATGCCAGAGGGTAAAAAGGAGGGAAACTCCATGGGAGCACTTCCCTTTTGTTTCAGTAACTGATTAGATTAGCTTTCTGTTACTGTAATAGATATGATAAACAGCTTAAGGTAGACAGATTTATCTTTGGCTCATGATTTCAGAGTATTCCATCCATGGTCACTTGGCCTTAGTTTTGTGGGGGACATGTAACCACATAGTACATCATGGCAGGGAGTGCATAGTTAAACAAAGCTGCTCACATCGTGGCAGCTAGGAGGGAACAAGGGGAGGTAGGCAAGCAGTGGCTAGAGTCCCAATATGCTTTTGAAAGACCATCATTTCTTCCACTGCAGGCCAGTGACAGTGAACCCACACTGGCTATGGAACCAAAAAATAAGCAGGACTAGGAGCTTGATAGCCATGTTTCTTGGTGGTATTGCTGTTGGCCTGATACTGAGCAACTCTACCTGGGAGTTAGTAAAGATAAAGGAAAAAGAAGCAGCAGGCCTAGCTCATTTGATATATATATATATATATATATATATATATATATATATATATATTAAAAATTAGGTCAGCCCACTTTAACATTTGTCTCATTTTTGACAGTTCATAAATATTTTATCATGTTGCTTGATAAAAACCATTGAAGATAGATTGTATATTTTTATTTAAAGCAAGTAAAATTAAGTTTTAAAAGGCTACTTGATTTGTCTACATTTCTATACCTAATAACAGAACTTGGTATGTAACTTGTGTTCTTTCCTTTGTATACCTCAGTATCACCACTAGCTATATTGGTTCACTTAGCCCATCTTAAGCATATCCTTGAGATGAGTGACACAAGTTTTAATTCTCTTGCTTATAGCACATAAAGATACTGAAAGAGAAGACATCACATCCCATTGAGAGCTACTTGAACTATCGAAATCATCCCCACCAAAAGCTATCCTAAAAGTTAACACCACCTGAAAATTAAGTGCATGATTTTACTTACAGTATGATATGTTGTTTTGTGTCTAATATTTAATTCAGTGCCAAATTGTATGTCCTTTATATTTAGAGCTTACTTAGTTATAGCATGTAAATACATTATGTCCTTTTTATAGCTCTTAAAACATAATTTATTTATTGCATATGCTTTGTGTTACTCATTCAGCATCCATCACATGAATAATGAAAACAGATGCTATAAGTGTTCAACCTTAGTGATTTAAATGGCAATCCAGAAAATCCCATACCATTTCTGTGACTTAGTCTTTGCTATCTTTGAACAGAAATCAATTGTACAATGCAAACTTATTGAAGCAGTTATGATCCACTCTGGACAGTGAAGTTAAGTTGTTTACCTTCTGAAAAAAGTACATTCATTTACTTTAGCTGCTTAGTGCCACTTTTTACAAAAGTCTATTACAATATCTTCAAACTGCCATTTTGTGCTAAATTTCAGCCATTTAAATTGCCTTTACTGGGGCCAGGGAGATAGCTCAGTGAAATAAGTGCTTGCCTGGCAAGCACAAGGTCCTGAGTTCAATCCCTGGTACCACCAAAAAAAAATTGCCTTTACTAATATATGCAGTGATGCATTAGTGACTCCAAAGACTGAATATTTTGTCAGTGTTTGAGCATAATTCTGGCTAGATCAGATATTAATAAAAAATATTTCTTCATTGTTACATTTTGTTACTATAATTTTAACTTCTTTATTTCAATCGCTCTGAAGAGTTTTAACATTTCACCTAGTTCACTACTCTGATAATTTTCACCTTCTTAAAATACTTTTTAAACATTAATGTCTTCCTGCCTAGGGAGAAAAATAAAACTCACAAGAACATTGGATAAATATTGCTCATCTTTTAAGACACAGAATTTGTTTACTTATGATGTTGAGTAGGTTAAAAACTATACTAATACATAAATCAACTTTTCAAAGACTGATATTTTTGTGCTTATATATGCAAATTTTTTTAAAGTTATTATATTTCCTAAGGCATATTAATTTAGCCTCTTTTTCTTAATGATGCTATGAAAATGAGGAAAATCTACTGATTGATAACAAATTTTACCTGTTTAAATTTCAGCTTTTCTCTTTGTAAAAAGAAAAAAAATTTCTTAATTGGCTGATAGAATAGTTGTTCAAATGGAAGGTGAAAGCAGATTGTGAGCTGTAGTGTCCAGTGTGATCACAAAGCATTGGTACCTCTTTCCCAGGCCTATCTTGCCAGCCCCATCCCCAGGGCACACTGAGACAGCAATTGATCCTGGGAATGGTGGCACACACCTGTAATCCCAGTGTTTGGGAGGCTGAAAAACAGGAAGGATCACTCTAAGTCCAGTCTGTGTAATGAGACCCTATAGACCTTGTACTAAATACATTAAAAAAAAAAAAAAAAAGCATTGGTACCATCTCACTGTCAATATGTGTCCTGTTCATAACCATTCAGTGAGTCCCAGCATGTTGTAGTATGTAGCAGTTTCAACACATGACAAATTCTGCCTTACAAACTAGGAAATTTAAAAACAACTAGGGCCAGCCAGATAGCTCACGCTGACTGTGATTCGATCCCTTCCATTGTGCCATGCCAGCTTGGCACCCAGGGTGCACTGAGAAGATGACTAAGACTAGACACAGCGGCATGTGCTTGTCATCCCAGTGCATGAGAGCCTAAAAAAAAAGAGGATTACTAAGAGTCCAATCTGTGTAGCGAGACCCTGTAGATCCTGTAATAAACATAAAAATATAAAAAACAGCAAAAAAACATTAGTTTTTATTTTTAAGTTCAAATTCTACAGCTTAAATAATACAAAATAGGAGCAAACGTGAGTTCTCCTTGGAAATATGTAACATACTTCAAGATGCTCTGTGTACCACCAGAAAACTTACTGTTATATCATGCTCTTTTTGTTACCAAAGGAGGCATTTTGCCATGTCATGTTTGTTATGTCATGCTCTTTTTGTTACCAAAGGAGGCATTTTGCCATGTCATGTTTGTTATTTCATGCTCTTTTTGTTACCAAAGGAGGCATTTTGCCATGTCATGTTAATATGGCATTATTAAAATTAAAAGTTATCAGTATTGTCAGGGGTGGTGCCACATGCCTATAATTCCAGCCCTCAGAAGGCTGAGGCAGGAGAATCTTAGGAATTTCAAGGCCTACCTAGGATAGGATAATGAGTTCAATACCAACCAAAACCAAATAGTGAAACCATATCTCAAAATAATAAGAATAAGAATACAGGAATTGTCATGAAAATAAATTTTAAATGTTAAGAAGAAGTTTAGCTAATATTGTTTCCTTGGCAGCATTAGTTTATAGATAACTAGTTTACGAAATATTAATGTAATATATGAAAAAACAAGGAAGTAGAATTGTTCTGGACATTTAATAGAAGGACTCATCAGTGAATGTCATCTGTTTTAGTTTTCATCTGTATCACAACTTCAATTTGTGTTCCTATTTAACAGCAATAGTGTGATTTTTGTAAACATCTCAGACTTTTTGCTCTCAAAATAAGAAATCTTCAACAAAATTTTGTTAAGTATGTAAAGTAGAATCTGAATCTATATTCAGATTTTTTAAGTTATTGAAACTATAAGATATACACATAAACATTGAAGATACTTTACACGAATCTGTAAAGTATATAACATATCTTGTATATTGTGGATAAAAATTCTATTTCTTATTTTTCCTCTTAATGTACTCCCAAGAGAAAGGGGGGAGGAGTGTTTCTATATATATTTCTACCTCTATAATGATATAGAGATATATATATGGAATTAACCTAGGGCCTTAAACTTGCCAGGTAGGCACTGTACAAACTAGAAAGTAGATTTTCTGTACACCAGAAAAGAAGTTTTAAATGTAATATGTTTATCTTTCTCCTTCAGTCTTTTATAAGTTAATATGCATGAATAAACTTGTTTTTGAAATATTCAGACTAATAACATTTATGACATAAAGGCATTTTGAAATCTAAAATATTTTCTGTTGTAGATGGCAATTTGAATACCAGTTATTTTGACCAAATATTATACATGTCTGTTTCAAGGACAGATTAAATACTGTAGTTAATAAACCAAAACATATGTTAGAAGCAAACACTTAAAATTAATTTTGCTATATATTTTTTAAAATTTTTTATTTGGTACAGGGTCTCTATATGCAGCATCAACTTGTAGTGGTCCTCCTGTCTCAGCTACCCCAGTACTGGATTACAGGCATGCATCACCTCACCTGGTTTTGGGGCTGGCACAGTGTGCCTGGGGTTCTGTGGCTGGCACTGCATAGGGTATGGGGGATTGAACCTGAGTCCTTGAGCTCACCAGGCAAGACTACTGAGCTATCTTCCCAGCCCCTCATTTTGTTTTGTAAGGTAATACTACTTAGAAAGCTTGTGATTGTATCAGTGCAAGTGAATTTTTTCTAAACTATTAAATCTACACAGAAGTATGTCCAAAGTTGTTAACATAACATTGACTTCATAGCTCTATTGATAGATGACATGATCAGTGTCTATCAAGTTTATTGTAGCTATATGAAGAGGATAATAGAATTATTATTATAGGTCACCATATGAGTAAACCCAATGATTAGGTACATGAGAAACCAGAGTTCAAGTATAGAGTCCACATTTTCTTTCTCCTTGAGAACACATGTGGGAAAGAAAGCCACATTGTCAGGAACATCACATAGCCTTTCTCTATTAATCATGCTCCACTTAGGTAATATAGGAATGTCTTCTCTCAATGACAGAAATAAAATACTTGAAAAGAAGAAGCATATGACAGGAACTTTAAAGGGAATGGTGAGGCTACCTGTCTTGAGTCCCTGTAGCCTAATTAAAAGGTAGGAAAATATAGCCAAAGAAATTAAATTTTAAAGAAAAACTAGAAAAAATTAGATGAGAAGAAAATTGAAATACTATGGGATACATTTAAAGATATATATTCAAGACTTATAACAATAAAAACAAACATCACTCAGAGGATTTAAAAAAATCTAAATAGTATAGATTCCACATTTACAGATGACAGGACTTGAGTTACTGTCTCATTTCTCTAAATTGATCTAGCTTCAACCCCATCCCAGTTAAAACCAGTAGTAATTGATAGACTATTTTGAAATTTCTATGGGAATGCAAAGTATCTCTAATAACCAAAACAATTTTGAAAAATAAAACTGATTTGAAAGATAGGCATATCTGATTCTAAGATCTTACTGTAAGTACTCCAGACAAGGAGAGCCATAGAACACAGTGATGGGTCCAGGAACAGACCTACATGGGTGTGTGTGTGTGTGTGTGTGTGTGTGTGTGTGTGTGATCAGTTGATTTTTAAGAAGGTGTAAGAAGGAACAAATGATCATTTTAACAAACGGGTTACTTTTTAAATGGGATATTTTTATATCCAAAATCATTCTCAGAATTAGAACATATGTTAAAACTCTAAATATTCTTCAACAAAATGTGAAAGAAAAACTTTCTGTCTTTGGGATAGTCAGAGATTTCCTAGATGAGATATTAAGAGCACAAACAGTATGTAAAAAGAAAGAAAATGCTGTATCAAGATTTATCAAAGTTAAAAAGTGTTTTCTCAAGATAGTATTATAGTACTAGAGAGAATATATATGTGTGTGTTCTACATATATGAGGTGATATATATGTTGTCTTAGTTTTTACTCATTGCTGGGACAAATACCCGACACTCAAGATGAAGGAAGGAAAGGTTTATTAGCTCACAGTTACTGGAGGTTTCAGTCCATATTTGGCTGGCGCAAGGCTGAGTGAAACAGGGCAGACAGCATCCAGTTCGTGGCGGTGGAACAGCAACAAAATGGTGGCAGAGGCAGCCAACCAAACAGGGAAGCACAGCAACAATCTAGTCTGTCTCTCTGTCTCTCTTTATATTCCAGTCAGGTTCTCTGCCTCAGGATATCCGCCCTAGACCACACCCATAGTCTCAGCCCTACTCAGACTGTTAATCCCATCAGAATTAAAACACATAATCCCAGGGATCATGGATCAAGGCTCAATCTATAGAAGTCCCTTGCCCAATGACTACATGAGGCTTTGGGGGGACAACTAGACATAAACCATAACATATGTATATATGTATATAAACATCAGATAGATGTTTGTGTGCATTATGTAGAGAAAGAGATAGATAGATAGATAGATAGACAGATAGATAGATAGGTGGATAGAGATATATAGATATATAGATCTTAATTCTTGATCCAGAATACTCAAATAACAGATCAGTACTAAATTCAGTGCAAAAGCCACAATTAAGTCATGATCATAGGCAATATACATGTGGTATAATTAGTGTATAAAGTGCTCACTGTTAGGGAAGTGTAGTTAAAACTACAAAGATATACCACACAATCATGAAAATAGGTATAATGTAAGCGTTGCTAATATCAAATGTCAGTGAAGTGCCAGCCAGATAACCCAGCAGACTAAAGGCCTGCTTTGGCAAAGACAGGGACCAGGGTTTAACCCCCATCCCACATGTCACACTGGCCCCACCCCTGTGGTGCAATGAGCCTATGATCAAGTCCAAGTGTGGTGTCATATGCCTATAATCCCAGTGATAAGGTTGCTAAAAACAAGAGGTTCACTGTGAGTCTGAGAGCTGCATAATACGATCCTGTACCAAATACATAAATAGAAAAAAAAATGTTAATAAAGATGTGATCATTTAGCATAGTTGGCCCTTGTTGTGGAAATATAAAGTGGTATAGCCACTTTGTTTGTTTATTTATTTTTATGGCCGGCTCAGCCTGCCCCGAGGGCAGGGCTGGAGCAGCATGTGGTGCCGGGGATTGAACCGCGGTCCCTGCAGCCGCCTAAGCTTTCCTAAGCAGGCGCTTTAAACCACTGAGCCATCCTGCCAGGCCCCGATATAGCCACTTTGGAAAACAATTTGGCAAAGTGTAATAAGTTAAATACGAACCCATTTAAAACCTAGCAGTATTTACCTGAAAGTAGCAAAAATATCTATCTACATAAAACCTTGTCTACAAATGCTTATGGTAACTTTGCACAACGTAATCAAAAAAATAGAAATAACTCAAAAGCCCATTGAAAGGTAAGTCCAAGGGAGATAGCTCAGTGGCTCAAGTACCTCGCTGGCAAGCACAAGGTCCTGCTTTTGATCCCCATCCAAAAACAGGGGTAAGTCCATAAACTGATTGTAGTCAACAAAATGCTGTTTAGCTGAAACTTAGCCACATTATCCTTACTGAAAAAAAGCCAGAAACAGATACATTTTCTGTGGTTTAGTTTATGAAACTACAAAAAGCAAACCTCCAGTGACAGAAAGAGTTCTTAGATTGCCACAATTCACTGACTACAGGAAGGCACAGGGAATTTTTTGGGTGCTATAAGTATGCTATATTTTGATTGTGGTGGTTTGATGACAGCACTGTTTAGAGTGCCCCAAACTCAATATGGTATACCATCAACATAGGCTCTAATGATTATATACAACCTATACCTTACAGACTATTCAAACAGGAGCCCAGAAAAGGCAGATAGAAGATGGGTATAGTGGTGCATGCTCATAATCACTTCACTTGGAGGCTGAGGCAGGAGTATCGCCCTTGTCAGTCCCAGGCTGAACAATTAGTTACTGAACAAGACTCTATCTCAAAAGAGAAAGAAATGAAAAAAAAAAAAAAAAAAAAAAGGGAAAGTGAGTGGGGAGAGGGAATGAGAAATGCAAGGAAGGAAGGATGGTGAAAGAAAAAAGACAGGTAGATGTACAATTAATCTATTTCTTTGAAAAAATTTCTGAACTTGGCATTTTAGGTATTAGGTAATATAATTGTTTGTCTTAACCATAAAAATGACCAAGGGCTTTTCAGTATTTGTTTCCTTGTGCCACTTATTTACCTCCTTATTTGTCAAATTATTAAATTGCTACTTCGCTATAAATTCTTCTGAAAATTAGATACCTATTCTTCAGTAGCTTGGATATGTTCTTTCTTTCTTTCTTTTTTTTTTTTTTTTTTTTTTTTTTGAGACAGGGTCTTGTTATGCAGTTCAGGCTGGCCTTGAGCTCACGTTTATAGCCCAGGCTGGTCTCAAACTCGCACTGATCCTCCTGCCTCAGCATCCCGAGTGCTGGGATTACAGGCGTGTGCCACCACACCCGGCTGGATATGTTCTTTTTTTAAAATTAATTAATTTATTTATTTTTCTTGTTTCAGAACCCCTGTTTTGTTTATTCACTCATTTTCATGGCCGGCTCAACCCACCCCGAGGGCAGGGCTGGCGCAGCATGTGGTGCCGGGGATCGAACCGTGGTCCCTGAAGCCACCCAAGCTTCCCCAAGCAGGCGCTTTAGACCACTGAGCCATCCTGCCGGGCCCCGCGGCTGGATATGTTCTTAATTACATTCCATTTTTGTGCTTTTATCAGGCTCAAATATGTTATTTCTGGAAAAAGTATTGGTGAGTTTTATGACATGTAACTGATGTAGTTTTAAAGGAAATTGCAGAATTGGGGAAGGCAATAAACACTAGTGAAGTATGAGCCACTGGGGTTTACAGAGTAGTAAGCATACAAAAATGAAATAGCCTTGTGTTTATTTCAATTAATGCCTTTTGTGAGCCTTAAGTCTATCATAGTAACTTTCCTTATCTCTGTTAAGTTTAACATAACCAGTTTTGATTAAATTAGGGGATTGGCAAAGGAGTCTTAAAATATTAAAGCAGAATTGTGGTTACTAAAGTAAATTTTGCTTTTTTTGCCCTTAAAAATCTCTGATTTGATTCACTTTGACATTCTTGTGATTATATTCCTTTTCTGCATTCTATTAAACATGTAAAATCATGTGTATGACAACAGAAAATCTCTTTCCAAAGAAAAATAATTGACACGGTTTTGTGAAAATTTCAGCCAAAGTTTTTATAGCTCCACAAATGACTCATATGCAACGAAAAATGGTAAAAGCTACACTCCTTTTGAACTTGTTTTGCAAAAATGATTTGTGGAAAACTTGCTTTTTTAAGTGCCACATTAACTGTTCTTACAGATGCAAATTAAAACCTCACACTCAGTTCTTGGCCTGGCATCTAGTCTTCTGAGGACCTTAGATATGTATGGATGGGATTTGTGCTCCATAAGCTTGGTGAAGTGTAGGTTTTCCCTAAGGATGAACTGCAATCTGTTCTTCTGTGTATTCTTCTAAAGAATGTCAGCAGTGCTTGTGGGGTAAGGGGAGGTGCTGATATATTCTCCTTTATCTTTAGGACACAGATGGCTCAGATATGTCCGAGGCTCAGTGTAGGTTAAGGGGCTGCTGAGCTGCCATTCAGCAAAGAAGGACAAAATCCAAATCTGAGAAGTTCATGAGACAGGATTGGCAGGAAACCAAGGGCATTACAATGTCTGTTACTCTAGCTCAGTTTACTTCCATGTCAAGTTTTCTATTAATTTTTTTTAGTTTATAACTGCTTATCATCATTCAAATAAATCTCAAAAAGTTGTAATTTGCCAAGCTTGGAAACAGATCATATATGCAAATACTTGGAGACAGAAAGCTGAGGGAAATGGAAGGGGCTCCTCTAATCTTACTTTAGCTGTTTCACCTACCCATTTTAGCTTGGGTTATATTAGCAGAGAGAGGTACCTTCAAAAATTTGATTTCTAGAACTATTAGAGAATTACAAATCTAATTGTAATTAGACAATTTTATTTTTAAAATAAGTACTTTCAGTAAAGAAAATGAGTCATGAGTGGCAATTTTTCTATTTAAAATGGAGTGCTATGATAATAGCATATGCATATATTTTTCTTTAAAATCAATAACTACTCAGTCACTAAATTTAAAATGGCTATTCAATGTTTCCTAAAATTTATCCTTACCTTAATGGGTTTTCCATAGATAATGATGAAATAGGGAAGTGAGTTCTCTAACATTCTGAGCTCACTAAATCCTTTACTTGTGGCTATCACTATAAAACTTAATCCACTTCATCTTCTTATAAACACTCAGATGTGTCCTGGACACAGTGTTTAGAATCTCATAATATCCAGCAAAGTCCCCTTTGAAGTTCACTGTGTCTGGTTAGTCTTTATCAAGGAGTTTTGAAAGAAAGAATCAATCTGCAGCTCATTTCTCTACAGGAGCCTGTCTCTTGTTGCTAGGACAAATCTTCTTCTCTTGTTTCTAGGACAAATACCCAACACCCAAAATGGCAGGGGTGTTTTTGTTTTTGTTTTTGACTGGCTTAGACTGCCTTAAGCGTGGGTCTGGGTATCAAACCGCTGTCCCCTGTGTCTAATTGGGATTGTCTGCACAGGCACTTAAACCTGAGCTAACCCAAAAGCCCCCCCCCACCCACACACACACATCCAAAATGAAAGAAGGAAAGGTTTATTTAGCTCACAGTTATTGGAGATGTCAGTCCATATTCAGATGGCTCCAAAGCAAATTGGCACCTGGTAGAGAGCCATTCATGGCAGTGGCAAACAGCAAGATAGCAAAGGACATCTTACATTGTGATGCAAATTGCTTGCCCCATGGCAGGTACAGCATCCACACCCACAATAATCAATCATATACTTCAGACACTGCCCATGACTGCATGACACTTTGGGTGGACAACTAGACACAAACCATAACAGAGCTTCCTATGAGCTGATACTTCTTAGCTTAGAGTGAAAGCATTTCAACAGGTAAAGAGGTTGGGGGTTTCAGGACTTCTCCGCTGCCCACACCTGAGAGCTTTTTATCCAGTGAGAGAACCAAATTCATGTTTGTTGTAGCAATAATCATAGCTGAAGAATGGACTCATTTACCCAGAAAAAATGCACTGAACCTTCAACCAGTATGAGTTTGACTTCCTAGGCTACATTTATGAGTAAAACAACGTTTCTTACTTTGTGAGCATCTGTTCTAACAGAGGAAGATATCAAGAAACAAAGGCACAGCCCACAAATAGAAAGAGATAGGAAAGGAAATGGAAAGATTAAATGCTATGGAGAAAAGAGTGAAGAAGAATAATAGATATGGAAATGCTTGAGGTGACCCTGGATAGAGACGGTAAGCAATAACAGGGTTCAGCTAGGAAGTACTACTGGGCCTTACTGAGGTGGGGGCATATAAGCCAAGAACTGAAGAAAGTGAGAGAACTGTTTTTTATGGGTCTTTGTAGTATAAGAATGTTCTAGGCAGAGAGAAGAGCCACTGCCCAAGACTGATTAGTACAGACTGAAAGGGAGAAATTGACTTTGTATAGCGAGATAAAGATTCATGTGCAAAAGCTATGAGTCAAGAAATGATGTAAAACATGAGGTGGAACCTCAGACTCCTGTCAAAAGATGACACTGTAGCTAATAGATCCTCCTATTGGAAAAGATTAAGAGTTTGTTTATTTTAGATAAGGTGATATTATAGTTTAGGGTCCTGTGCATTAAGATCTTTTATGTGTTAGGAAATATAAGTGACAGCAATGTCAGTGAGAAACTGCCCACTTCAATGGACAACTTCATTTCTGTTAGACCACATACAGAGGCAATGTAAGTCTTCTGTGATACAAAGTGCCACACATTCCCATGTTCAGCATTCGTTTATTGAATATTTATCCTATACAGTGCCCTACATAAGATATTCTGCTATATACAAAAATCAATGAAGCAAAGTCCCTGTCTATGAAAAATTGTTTACATAAGTAAAGATTAAATAGAAGAGTACTTCTTCTATTGCCCAGGAAGGAGGAACTAGAGTAAGACCTATCTTCTCACCATTCAGACAAACAATCTCAAGCACTAAATAAAACACAATGCTCCAAGCAACTGTTTCCAAGTACAAGACAGCAGTAGTACAAGGTGATGATGCCTTGGGGAGAAGATCTGCAGGCAACTTCCTTACAACAATTCAAGGAGAAACATCCAAGAGAACTTGCCAAGCTCATTTAATTGAGGAGTTTATGTCTCGAGTGGCTGTGATTTGCAAAGGCAGGGGAGCCCACAAGAAGGAAGTTGTTATGTAACTGGAGAGCTCCACAGATCTGAGGAGACTTTTCAAGAGACTTTCCATGAATGCCAGTCTATAGGCAGGTAAAAAATCCAAGGGAAAGGAACAATTTCTGGGGAACCATCAGCTTTAAATACATGCTGGGCTGACCTCTTTCAAGCTGACCAGGTTGGAGTAAATCTGTTGCCTGTCCCAGACACTCAACAGAGAACCCAAAGAAGCATGCTCTGTAATAGGTCTAGTCTAGATCTCTTAGCAATGCTGTGAAAAGCCTCAGAATAATGAATTTTTTCTGTAAGAGAATGTGAATGTAGTTAAAAAAAAAAAAAACCTCTAAAACTTCATCCAATATTATGTATTTATGGTATATCTCACTAGTAAAAACCTACTTGATCTGCAGAGAATTATATAACCTGACCTATAGTCAAGAAAAAAAAATAGTATATTAGAAAGTTAGTAGTGACAGAATTTTATATAAGAACTTTAGCCTATTAATGATTTAAAAATTTACAGAAAAATATGAACAAAGTGAGGAAAAAATAATAAAGAACTCCTAGAACTTCTAAAGATGAAAATACAATGCAAAATGAAAAATTTGCTAAACAAGATAATAAAGTATTAAATGCTTTAAAAGCAAATTACGGTGAATATGAAGACAAGCCAAAAACTGTCCAAACAGAATCTCATAAAGACTGTAAAGTAAAATACGGAGTTAAGAAAACATAGAAGGCTTACTATTCCTGATTTCAAGTCTCATTATAAAACCCAGTAGTAAAATCAAGACAATTTTAGTAGAAAAGCAGAGAAAACCCGTAACTGTATGGTTGGTTAATTTCTATAAAGGTTTCAAGTGAAAAAGGCATTTTGATAAATATTGTTGGCCTAGTTGGATATTCATAAAGGAAGAACAAAAAGCCTTTGACTTTACCTCATGCTAGTCAGAAAATCCAATATGAAGTGGACGGTAAAAGTAACTGTAGAGGCTAAATCTATAAAACTGCTAGGAAAACAGTGGAGAAGAAAGCCTGTCTGACTAACATTGTAGTAGGCTGCAGCTTCCTACTGAGGACACCTAAGACAGGCTATAGAAAGAAGCATTATTTGAACAAGATAACTTACAACTTTTAAAATATACCTTTGAAAAAAAGACAAATTAGACATTACTATTTACTAAAAAAACGTTTAACAAAATATTTAAATCCAGGGGCCAGGGAGTTAGCTCTGTAGCACAAGTGCCTGCCAGGCAAGTGCAAGGTCGTGAGTTCGAATGCCAGTCCTGCAAAAAAAAAAAAAAAAAAGTTAAATATGCAGAAAACAATAACTTGATATTAAGCAAAGAACCAAATAAGGAATATGTAAAGGAAGACATTTAAGCAGCTTAAAAAATATGCAAAATGACTCTACATACCATCATCAGAGAAATGCAAAAGGTCCCATAAAGATCTGGTACAGCATACCCACTAGAATGGCTAATATTAAAAAGACTGAGAATGTCCAATATTACCGAGGGTGCAGAGCATCTGTAGTTGATCATGCATTCTGATGGGAATGCCAAGTGGTGTAGCCAGTTTGCAAAACAGTTTTTTATGTAATTAACTATATACTTACCAGGTGACCTAACAGTTCTACCCCTAGGAATTTACCTGAGAACAATAAAGTATATGTCCATGTGAATGTATAGGTATAGGTCTTCACATATGTCATATATATATATATATATATATATATATATATATATATTAGTTCTATTCATAGTAGCCAAAAGTTAAAAATAATCTAACTGCCCAGATGAATGCACAAACTATTTGTAAAATGGAGTACTGCTCTATGATAAAAGTGAACTAATAAGATGTAAAACAACATGGGAAACCCTCAAAACTATTATGTTGGATGAAAGCAAACACAAAAACACCTGACTATATAACTTCATTTGTTTTATAACTTATTTCATAGGCAATCCTAATCTATAGTGTATGATAAGATTTATGGTTTCCTTGGCTTGGACAAGAGGAAATCTTTTGGAGTGATAATATTACATCTTTTTTGTGCTAGACATGATGACACATGCCTATAATTCCAGCATGAGACCAACCTCTGCTACATAGTGAGTTTAAGGCCAGCCTGAACTACATAGTAAGACCCTTTATCAAAAACAAACAAACAAAAATTTACCTATTTTCATGGGCATTATTGCAGTGTATATGGGGGATGTATGTGTATTTGTCAAAATTCTTGAGCCATACATTATAAATGTGTCTGATTATAAGGTATACTCCATTGCAGTCATTTCTAAACCATCAGAAGGAAGGTAGTGTCTTAAAGTGTGAAACAAAAAATATTCACCAAGCAGTGTTCTTTTATGTAAGGAAGACTTTAGAAAAGTATGTTTGGATCTGTGTTTTAAATGGTTGAAGTAACTGAGAAATTCTTTGCATGTATAAGAAATAGAAGAGCAGTTTGTGTCAGATAAATCCATACGTACAAATATTCTACTAAATGACATAGTTTTGATAAGTGGTGAGAGCATGAGAGACAAAGGAGGTTGGAGAACTGTTTCAGAATACAGGAGATTAGAAAGCCAGCCACTTGAAGTGTTGATTCTATTTGAGTTCCTAGCTCAGGTTTTCTTACTTTTTTTTTTTTTTTTTTTGTCTTTTTGAGACAGGGTCTCGCTATGCAGTTCAGCAGGCTGGCCTTGAGCTCACTTTCATAGCCCAGGCTGGTCTCGAACTCGCACCAATCCTCTTGCCTCAGCCTTCCAAGTGCTGGGATTACAGGCATGCGCCACCATGCCCAGCTTACTTTCTTTTTCTTGGATTTTTATTCTCTCATCTTAAATTCTTTGGTTTTGAAATTTTTTTCTGGTTATGTAAGAGAAGGTACATTTTGCATCTTACTCTCAAATGGTTCATAAAAGAGTAAATGGTGAGTATAGATGGAAAGAGTATATAAAAGAAATATTATGAAATGTTTAACATGATTAAAAGTGTTTACAATGAAGAATGAGACAAAAATATAAGTTCTTCTTCCCTTACAAATTGTAAGTTTAAAATTATTTATAATTAAAAAGTTTCCCCAAAAATAAGAAACTAAAACCAGTTTATGTCAACTTTCTGGCCAAAAAGCATGTAGATTTATTATGAAAAAATGATTGAGGAGAATCACAAAAATGATTAAGTAGATATTTTTTAGAGATTCTGTGTGAAGAAAGCCTGTGCTTTTTTTTTTTTTTTTTTTTTTTTTTTTTTTTTTTTGTCCTTCTGATGCGGAGCTCAAACTCCAAACTTTGCATTTGCCAGGCAGGCACTTATGCCCCTAAGATATATAACATATACTTGGCAAGCCTGTGTTCTTATTTCAAAAGTCAGGAGGGTAGAGTAGAAATACAAAGGGCGTTTCATGCCTCATAATTAAGCTTTTCCACTGGGTGATCAAGGGCAAGTTAAAGCAAGACCTGTATAAAAAAAATTCATCTTTTGTATCTTCCAATGTCAAATCCCCTGAGGAATAACTTTGGAACCATGTAAAGTGCCTTGTAGAATTGTTGTCAGTGTCAGCCTTCCGGTCGAGTCATGGCCATTGCTTGACCAGTTTGCTTTCTGTGTAAGCCTGAGAGAGTGTTTTTGTCTGGGTAACTCTCCTTAGACACACTGTAGTTCATTTATCCCTTTCCTCTGAAGTCCTATAATCTCCTTGACCAGAAAATTTGGGGCACCTCTGAGTTATAGGATATTACAGCACAGGTTCTCTTATGTCCTGAGTCCTTACTGACCTTGAAGAGCTAGGGCCAAAATATTAGCTATCTTCATAGCCCTTCTTTTTCTCCAATTTTTAGTCTGTTAACTTATATTCTCAACCCTCCAGCAGAAAAGCTTTGTGATACTCGAGGCATGAAATGCAGAGCTAGATTGGTGTGATGAGCTGTAGGAGGCTTGGAGCCTCCAACATTGCCAGTTTCACTGGTGGCCCACTGCAATTGTGAAACATTGGACTGTGTATGTATCTGCTTCCTCTTAGTTCAAAGAGAAGAACTTTTTTTTGCTTTCCTTACCAATATCAGTGGAAGGTGTGTCATGCCCACACCCTGTGCTCAGTATTACTATTGTGAGGACAATATGCAGGGTGTCAATTGTTAAACAAACAAAAAAAAAATTAATGTTTATTGAAACTGTTAATGTTTGTTTGATCAATATTATATACCTATATCTATTAATCTAAACTGATCCGATGCTGAAAACATGTAATACAACCATTGTTAAATTTTTCTGGTTTTGAAATGCTGTACTATATGTACTCTTATGTGTTACTGTTTTGTTTTGTTTTGTTTTCTATCTTTCTTTCTATTTTTAGTCTTTAAAATAAAATAAAGCAATACAAAGGGCAAGAGGAAAGACAAAGTACTTTCTTCCTGAACCAGTGTTGGAGCCTGGACTGTGCTCCTGACCTGGCTGAAGTGTTCTGAGTGAGAGCTTTCTTTGTACTGCTCTCATTTTTCCCCTTAGGAAACTACGTTAGATAAAAGATATCCATCATGTATTTCAAATGATTTGATGTTGATTTTTGTTTTTTGAAATGCACATCTCAAAATAAAAAATTAAATTCTAAACAGTAAATTATAAGGTCACTTAATCTTAATATATTGAAATGCTATTTTAAGTACTATGATATGAATAGTTATGGTCCTTAGGAACTTTCAAAGTAAATTCCTTGAAATGCCACCCCATAAGTTCAGTGCTAGGGAGTGTATTTAGACAAATACTTAAGTCCATTTTAATATTAAATAAATGTTCAGTATTAAAATGTTTACAAGTTACATGATGTTATTTTATACTTATCAACCTGGTTTAAAATCTTTGCCATAAGGTGATTGCCTCTGGGAATAACAAATGTTATCCTAGTTTATAGTTTTTGAGGCTATAAAGTGCTTTTTCTGGCTTCTGGGTAAATAACAGAGCAAGTGAAGAGACAGAGATTTGGGGTGTTAGTTATTGCCCATGATTTGAGAAACACCACTTAAAATGGAAAAAAAAAAAAAAATGGTCACCAGTAAGTCTTAAGATATATTTTACCTATGTTGTCTGTTGTTATTTTGAAATGTATTTATAAAAAAGTACTGAAGTTACTAGAAATTAATATTTAATAGTCTCAGATGCACAGAAGGCAG
The DNA here is from genome assembly GCA_004027025.1 of Myocastor coypus. NCBI lineage: Eukaryota > Metazoa > Chordata > Mammalia > Rodentia > Myocastoridae > Myocastor > Myocastor coypus. The sequence goes on from PVJA010008195.1 coordinate 20,132, forward strand.
GTACTCAGATTTCATTATTCAACTTTTGTATAGAAGAGAGGACCATTTATAAAATGATTCTTTTAGTATGAGATATGGAGTTAGGTTACAACTTCTATTGATGAAGAAAATGTAAGGCTCCAGATGGACATTAGACCCTCTGGATTTGAAAGACGGAAGGAAAGTAATGAGTCCTAGTTCTAAATGAATTTAAAAAGCAATCTGATTTTCGTTCTTGCAAGGCAGAGAAAATAAAATAAAAACTATCGTACTTTATTTACTAACCAATGAATTGAATTGTCTGCCTTTTATTACAGATATAAAGTAAAGACTATGAAGAGACAATCATTTTTGCAGCTATCAGACTTTCAGTAACATATCTCTTGTGCTTTAAATAACAGATAGTTTAAGTGTTTTTCCATTACCTTTGTGTAAATGAAAAATGCATAAAATATTTTAACAAGGCACAGTAATCCAAGGAGATTGTTATTTTGTGTTACAAATTAGGTTATTTCTGTCATAAAATTAAAGAAAAAAATCAACGTTAGGACATTTCAGCTTAATATCATTTACCAGAAGGAACATGTAGCAGATTTAATGAGCTAGCAGGTCACCTGAATCCAGCTGTTTCCGACCAGCTTTATGAAGCAGAGAATGCAGCTAACAGTGGGAGGTAAGCATTATTACAAGCTCTCGAGGAGTTACAGAATCGACTTCTGCTTGAATGAATTAATTTAGATTATCAATTTATAACCAGCTACACGAATCCCATCAACTCAACAATTCAATGAATGATCAGGTTCAGTCCTGGTAAGGGCTTCACAATTAGGGGCCTCCAGTAGCTCCACAGTAATGCCTACCCTAAGGCAGGACCAATAGAGTTTTTCAACCCCACAAAAGGAAAAGAAAAACGTTTGCTTAGAAGTCTTGCAGGGTAAAATTTGGCATATTTAAAAATTAGGATAATAATAGCAATAGCAAAAAATACTGTAAGTGGGAATTATTTCCTTTGGAATCTTTTTGATCCCATGAAAGAGTGATTTTGGCCATTGTAACTGATCTGAATATCTTTTCAGTTAACAAAAGTAAAACATAACTGTTTTAAAGTTGTCGTAGTTTATTTACTCACACTAGTATTCAGTTGTTTATTCTCCCCAGTTTAACCTCTGAACATTTTTCTGTTACTACTATTAGTACAATGATGAACATAAATAAATAGATTTATTAGTCAAGAGTATGCCAGTTGTCCCTTAAAAGTAAAATTACTTTCTTTCCGGATTGGAGGAGGTTGAGGCAGGGTCTAGATATGCAATTAAGGCAGGCCTTGAATTCACTGTGTCACCCACTCAGGCTGTCATTGAATTCATGGTAGTCCTCATGCATCAGCCTCCTGGGTACTGGGATTACAAGTGTGTGCCAACTAAAATTTCTCATTTCTAAGTTTTGACACTAAAGAATAACTATAAACTTGAATCTCAAAGATCATTAATATTATAAAAGAGAATGCCTTATATAACTTGATACCCACAGGGAAAAAAAAAATAAATTTATATGAAAAGCAGCTGTCTTTCTATTCTTGCAGGGCTTGGCTAGGTCATTATTACTATGCTTAAACATTGCGTTGAAAATTTATTCAATTTTCAGTGAGATGATAGTTTGACTCAGAGAATAAAGTAACTCAGGTCTGATACTAGTAATGCAGGGAATAAGGTAACTTTAATCTGAGAACATGAATCCAAATATCTGCAGACCTTTAGCTCTTCCCGTTACTTTTACATGAAAGCCAATGATCTCTTGTGAGGTATGCACACTGGAGTTATGCAGTCACAGGGAGGAATAAGAAGGCTCTTTAGATATTCATACAGATTAATAGCAGATATACTTAAGTGAGTAAAGCCAAGTGAAGAACTGAAGATGCAGTGTACTACTATTTGCATTAAAAGGAGAGAAAAAGTAAGCTAATATGTATCTGCTTTTACTCACGTTAAAAATCTGTAGAAGGGTTCATAAGTTATGATACTCAAGTTAGATTTGGAAGGGGATACTTGATAGCTGGAGACATGAGCTGGAGTGTTTCACCAGATGCATTTTTGTGACTTTTGTGATTTGAGCCAAGTGAATATAGTACTTATTCAGAACCAATTATTTTTTAATTGACATGATATAGTCCATAGTTCAGATGTTTCTTTTCTTCTTTTCTTTTTTTAATGTATGTATTTAGTACAGGGTCTAAAATGTCACACTACACAAACTGGACTCATAGTGATCCCCCTGTTTTCAGCCTCCCAAGAACTGGGATAATAGACGAGTGCCACCATGCCCAGTCTTAGTCACCCTCTCAGCACGTTCCAGGGGCACGGCCAGCATGGCACACAAGAGACTGAACCCTGCTCCTTGCGTCTGCCTGAGCAGATGCTTTAATCAGCTGAGCTATCTGGCCAGCCCAAAGCTCACATGATTCTTGTGAAAATATGAGGAGAAAATGGTTGTGAAGTATTTTGCAGTTAGTGAACATACTGTAATTGCAGTGGGTTGTTGTTACACAGCTGTAAATGGTTTCAGTTATCACAAGGTGAAATGGTCATATTAGTTGAGGCATGATCTTTTTTTATTTTTAAATTATTTTTAAAATCTATTTATTTATTTATTTATTTATTTATTTATTAGTTTGTTTGTTTATTTATTTATTTATTTATTTGGTTCTCATCAAGTATGACCAGACTGTTAAAACTTCAACAGATGCCATCTTCTGAAATAAAAGTTCTGTCTGTGTTAAAATTGCTATTAGATAATTTTTCTCTTATAGACAAGGACCACATCTCTTCAGATGGTTAAAGAAGTAATTGTGCTAAGAAGTACATATGTGGCTTTAAGTTATTGAAAGATCCATCCACTTGTACTCTCTTCTCTTTTTTTTCTGTTTAGTTTTTATATATTTTATTAATGCAAATATTGTATTAATTATTAGCTACAATTACTGTTTATCTGCTTACTGTGTGCTTAACCTTATACTGAAAGCATTGTGGAAAATTACTATAAAGGATCTGTGCTTCAACTGGAAAGATTATATATATACATGTATAAACCACTTGGGAAATAATTAAAATGATGAAAATGATGCTATCAACACCAAATGAAAGTATTTATCACCTTAGGGAAGGTGCAGTAACATCCTACCAGATTATATCTCTCTGCCTGCTCTCATTGCTTATTATTTATCACTTCCAAAATTGTCTTTTTGATGCCCCCTTGGTCTCCATTAGAAATGCATCATTTTTTTTTCATAACCCTTAGTGTTCAGTGCATGGAGTCTCACCAGACCATGAGCTTTTAGAGCAAAAGCCAGGCCCTCAGTGCTATGGCCCTCTAAGTCTGAGTTTCTCATAGAAGAAGAAGAAGGTCTGAAGTAGGTTTCTCTGAAATCCTAACAGTAACAATAGAAATTGAACTACATAAAGGACCCCAAAAACTCCACCAAGAGTCCTGTAGATTTAATCACCAAATTCAGCTATGTAGCAAGATACAAAGTCAATACCCAAAAATCTGTAGCATTTTGTACACAATGAACACACTCAGAGAGAAATTAGGAAAAACATGCCTTTCACAATAACATCCAAAAAATGCTTACAAATCAGTCTAGCAAAAAATATAAAAGATTTATACAGTGAAAATTACATTACTTTGAAAAAAAGAGATTGAAGAGGATTTGAGAAAATGGAAAAATGACCCATGCTCCTGAATAGGAAGAACCAACATTGTGAAAATGGCCATACTCCCAAAATTGTTACACAGATTAAATGCAATCTCAATTAAAATACTATTAGTATACCTTACAGAATTATAAAGAACTTTCCTCAAATTCATTTGGAGCCAGGAAAGACCCAGAATATCAAAAACAATCCTGAGAAACAAAAGCAAGGAAGGAACTGTCACAATCCCTGACCTGGTATTATACTATGGAGCTGCTGTGATAAAATCAGCATGGTACTGGCATAGACAGATCTGAGGATTAGTGTAGACAAAATTGCAAACATACTCACCTACTTATCTTTGATAAAGGGGCCAAACATGCTCACTGGAAGAAAGATAGCCTTTTTCATAAACAGTGCTAGAAAAACTGGCTTTCCACATGCTGAAGGCTAAAATTAGATCCAAGCCTATCACCATGCACAAAGCTACGGTCAAAATGGATCAAAGATTTAAATATTAAAACAAAAACACTAAATCTTCTGGAGGAAAAGGTAGAAATCTTAAAGACAGGGGTAGATAAAGAGTTCATGAACAAAAGGCAAACTGCATGGGAAATACTTAAAAAAATCGACAATTGTGATCTCATCTTTTTGAAAAGTTTATGTGCTTCAAAGCAAATCTCTTAATGGAGTAGAAAGAAAACCCACAAACTGGGAAAAATTATAGCTAACTGTTCCTCCAACATATGCCCTCTATTTAGAACATGTAGAAAAATTTTAAAAATCGGGCTCCTCAGATTAAAAGAACCAGTCCTAAAATGAGCATCTAAGATAGATATACACTTCTTAGATGAAGAAATACAAATGGCAAGTAAATATATGAAAAATGTTCAGTATCATTGGTCATTTAAGAAGTGCAAAATAAAACAGCAATGAAATTCCATCTCACCCCACAAAGAGTGCCTAACATCAAGAGATCAGCCAATAACAAATTCTGGAGAGGCTGTGGAGCAAAAGAGACCTTTATTCACTGTTGGTGGGAATTTGGACTGGTACAACCACTATGGAAATCAATATGAAGATTCCTTAAAAAGCTAGGATTAGAGATCCCATTCAAGCAGCTGTTCTCCTGGGTATTTTTTCTGGAAGAACTGAAAACCTCGTACCACAGTGATATATGTGCGCCATGTTTATAGTGCAATTTGTCATAACTAAATCCTGCAAACCCTGATACCCACCAAATAGAATAGATAAAGAAGATGTGTTTTTACACAATTCAGTATTATTCAGCTATAAAACGATAAATTTGAGTCTTTTGTTGATAAATGGATGCAACTAGAGACCATACTCTTTAGCAAAAGGAATAGAACACAGGAAAATATCTGCATGAATTGGGTATATTAAACAAGCTTTGTGAAACTAGCAAAGCAAGATTTCAGGGAAGTGTGTGTCACAGCACAGAAGGGAATCCCCGAAATATGTGTAATATCTCATGATCCTTATAAAAATACAAACCTGGTTTATATACATGTATTTCCCATGTATTTGCATACAGACTGTATAGAACTTTGAATGGATACAGATACTTACACATGTCTATAATGTTGGAATTATCTTGATGTCATATGTTCATATGAGTCCTTTATCAAGTGGGAGAGGAAACTGACAGTGGTTTAATGCAAAGAAGAGTATTAAGAAAATAAGGGAATGGAATGGAAAGTAAATTAACCAAAAGCTTAGGCAGCTTGTACTTTTCTGATAGTAATGATGATAGTCCACAAATTATTAAAAAAAAAAACTAGGAAGAGTAATAAATGAGTCTTGACATAATAACATAAACAGAATAGCATGATACTGTGAAATGCTTCCAAGTTGGCACTGGACTGAGAACCTTTAGACACTAATAAATTTTGAGTCAAAAATTTGTATATTTAGTGGGTATTGGGTAGGAAAATTTCTCTGTCACCAGCTATTGATAGAAAAGGGTTAATGGCCCACTCTAGACAAAAGGCACATTTTAAAGTTAAACTGGAATGAAAGGTGACAGATATTATGGTATTAAAGAGTAATAGAACAAGATAAAAGAGCAAAAAGAAAGCAGGACACATTTAACTACACATAGATTGTCCTCACAAGTTGTCTAAAATATGAAGTACCCCTGGCCACAGTCAACATGTAAGAAAGAGGTGAGATCTATTTTTCTGGACCTCCTACAAATAAGCTCAACAGATTGAGCAAGTAAAAATACACAATTTTCCATTCAGTTTGAATTCTAGATAGATAACAATTTTTTTAGTATAACTATACCAAATAACTCAGATTATCTAATATTTTACCCTCGCTCTTGCCCGCCTGAAGAAACCATCCATAGAGCAGTACCTGTGGAACTGAATAGAAAGTGAAGTGTGGTCAGTTGTCTGGTACTGAACTAATGACTAGACCATGGTTTTCTGTGGTGGTGGTGGCGTAAGTTTTCCCCCTAGGAATATTTGACAGTGTCTGGAGATACGTAAGGTTGTCAGAACACGAGGGAGAGTGCTGCTAGCACCTAAGGCATGGAGGTGAGAGAGCTGAGGCATGTTGAGAAATGTCCTACAATGCCCAGTCTAGCTCCTACTCTTAAGGATCATCCACTCCAGGTGTTAGCAGCGCCAAGTGACAAAACTTGTGCTAGACTGATATGGGGTGTGAGACAGGAACACAGACGGCGTGGTAGCAAAGTGATCAAATCTTTACTGAAATAAAGCTATTTTTCTACAGAAAGCTTTCAGCACTGAGAGAAATAAAAGTAGTTTGCTTCAGTGACCATATGTAGCACATATTCAAGTTTTTGGAGGTGATGGAGCTAATATATAAAGCAGGCTCATACTACCAAGAATGACTGTGTATCGGTGAGTGGAGGAGTGAATTCTAGCTGGGAAATCCTTGAGTGACTTCTCGAGGTCACTGAGGAGCAAGCACCCCTGAAGCTAAAATACTCAATTTTCCTGGTGAATACAACTTCAGAATTCAAATTCATTCCTGCCAGCTTTTCATTTTAAGGGGATTATGTATTTAGAAATCTGTAACCTTTTCGATATGGATCCTATAGCAGTTTGCAGTTTAGCTGTTGGGCTCTTCATAATTAAAATAATGAAATAAAGAGACATTGTAACCAAAGGTTTCTGAATACGGATTTTCTAAAATGAAACAACTATCAATAATAGATTTTTCTTTCCTCCTCATTCTCTTCCTCCCACCCCACCCTCTTCCTCTCCAGGAGCCTTCCCCAGTCTTCAGGCAATAATAGCTCTGGTAGGAAGATTTGGTTCATTGAGTCATACACAAGCTGGATGACCTTGGATAAATCACCCAACCTCTAAAGCCCCCTTTGCTCTTTTTCTTAAGAGGAAATCAGGAATTGTACCTTCCCTGTCTCCAAGGTGCTATGCTATGTGTAAGAAATTAAATAACTACATAAAGTGATTTACAAATATAGTTGAGTGTGGGTATTATTGCTTTCCCAGGCCAGATTTCTTTTTAGGCACTTTGTTGGAAATTGAGCTTTAACATCTACACAAGATGACATCAGTTGCAATGTGACTTGTCTTTGGAGTACAGCCAAATTATATATTTACATACATACAGTAGACATGGTATACTTATTAAGTTCATACTCTCAATTATTTTGGAAACAGTAGGGCGGGCTCTCTGAAACATTTTTTAATTATTTTAAATATTTATTTTTAAAGCCTAAAAGTAACTTATCATTAAAGTTTTACATTGACAGAGTGACTTTCTGACAAATCTGTGAAGAATAATGTTTCCAGTTGTATTCCTGCATTGGAGTTAGTCCTAATACTCAGAATGTACCACTATGACTCAGTTCCTTTGACAGCTTTGGACTACAAACAGAATTTGCTAAATAGCACTATTGCTCTTTTTCCTTCAAGGAGTCTATTTTTATATTATTAATGGATGGGAATTATTTGCAACACTTGGACAAGTTCTTGTGGCCTTGGATAGCTTTCTACATAGTGTTCAAAATTCCCTTCAAAAAGTACTAGGAAAAATAGAGAGCTAATTTTTTAAAGGTAGCCTGTTTCCCGTTTCCTATTATTCCTTGTCCTTTTCAGGGAAAAAACAAACTTAAAATTTTAACCCAAATTTAAGCATTTCAGAAAACAACTTTCAGGTTGATTTCTTAACCCTAAATGAGAGGGGCCTCCATAAGCCATACAGGTTTAATCACTCTGTAGAATTGTAGACTATACCTTATACCATCTGCTCCTTTGGCCACAGAGTGTTGGTGGTACCCTGGGGCCTATGAGAAGTCTGGCACCTGCTTATCTCCCCATTACTCCAAAGGTCTGGCTCCATATGTAGAATCCAATGATAGCAATGAAATCATAAAACAAGATTCACAAGTGTTCTCAGTATTGAGAAACTAAGTGTTTAACCAACTCTTTTTAGGCTTTGTACTCACTCAGCAAAACTAACTTGTCGGTTTCATTCATTCCATGCTTCTTGGCCTTTCTTTCAGTGCCTTCTGCCATTGTCCCAACTGAAGTGACAGTAATGAAGTATCCTTTCTCAGGCAATAAGGGATTCTTCTCAGAAATACCTTTTCTGTCATAACTAGTTCTTAAAAATGATTTAGGATAGGAGACTGTATGTTCCATTACCCATAGAGCTCAAGAGTAATTGTATTTTCCTATTGCTGTCAATTATCTCGAGTCCTTCACTATTTTTGTTGTTGTTTGCAGTAAGCTCACTTTGTTGAGAGAGTGACATGCCAAAGCAAGAAAGGCCCTTGTCACTAATGTAAAAACTGTCACTGTATCTATCAGTGGTACTCCCTTTGGAAACAAAAGGATAGAGAATGAGCCCTACATTGGCCTTTCGCCCTTACCACAAAGCAGATTTACCCCCTCTGAGATACCTCTCCTCCCATCTGATTCATTCTATCAGGCTAATCTTGCAAAGTTAAAATTTCGCCGAGGATGAGCTGTTTTCATGATTTTTAGGTACTTGTTTTATCACAATTAATACTTTCTGTGTAAGATGAAAGATGAATTATCTTTTGTTGTTTTTATTTCAACCATAATTTCTCAAGCACATTTTCACATTATGTTACAAAGGCTTAGATATAAAGCCAGTGCTCATCTTAACTAGTCCCCATAGATGGGGAAGGGCCCTTCTCAGCTGCACTGGGCAGTGGGGTGGGCACATGATCTCAGGCTCCTGAGGGCTGCTACCAGCAGTGTCCCTGTTATTGATAGTAGCATAGATATTGACAGTCTGTGCTTGGAGGGAAAATAGGAGTTTGATATGACATATTGTGTGTCTCAGCAAGACTCATAAATAATTTTGACAAGTTTTTGTATGCATGGGAAAGTCCTTGATTCAGCCTCCCATAAAAATAAACTTCTATTATGGAATGTATTTGTCAAGTGGCTGCTTGATGGATGGAGCTGCGTTTACCCCTTGGCAGTTCGATGAGTTTTAGATGCACAGCTTACCAGAAAGGATTTACGGGCAGTACAGAAATAATTATTCAGTATGAAATGCATAATTCCTGTACCTGAATTTTCATTTATTACTATATTTTGTTCCTGTTTTATTTCTGGTCTCTAAAACAAAAGCACTTGCCTTTTGTTTTGTTTTGTTTTTTCCTCAAGAGCAATTGTCTTTACAAGGTTTTATGTTGAAGCCAGTGAACAATCTGATTCAGCACAGACTGTCTCCCAAACTTAGCTGGCATGTTTTTATTGAATATGTAGTACTCATTTTTTCCTTAAGAGAGATATACCAATACACACATACTCCCTCCATCTCTCTCTCTCTCTCTCTCTCTCTCTCTCTCTCTCTCTCTGTCTGTCTGTCTGTCTGGAAAATTCACTTTTTACTGAGATTAGCAGAAAACTTCAGACAACCCACAAACACCAATGAATATCCCAACTATTTGTTCATTTCAATATAATGACACAACCACATTTCTGCTGCATGAAACACGTTATTAAATTCTTGCCTCTTTAAATTAAAACCTTAGAACTATGTCTTCTTTGATGTAACTTATAGTTAGAACTACTTTCTCATCAATCATGCACACCCTGGCTAAGTTAGTGCCCTTGAGTAAGTTGGAAACATTAAAAAGTATTTGACCCCCATGCTCCTGTAATATTGTACAGCTATTGCAGTAAATGATTTATTTTGATGTCTGGTCAGCCTGTGATGAACCTCTCGCTTGGGAAAGTGCAGACTGTAGAGCGTTGAGTGTATGGGAGTTTTGAACAAAGCATTTTATAAGGATTTCCATTTGTTGAGTCTTTAAAATCTATCATCTGTTGAGTTTCTTCAATGCTGTAGTGAAGTCATTTGTGACAAGTGTTGTGTTGGGAACACTGGACCTGTGAGTTGTCTCTGGGAAGGTGTGCCTGGTTGTGGGCCTCTGACCTTACTCCTTTGCTGTGTCCTCTATACTTTCCTAATATTGTCTGTACTGCCTCTGAGTTCATGAGAGTACTATGTTAATTTTACAACTTTTCAAAATAATAGTTTTAATGTTGTTGATGCTGTTATATCTTTGTTTTATAATCAATGATTTCTGCTTTTGTGTTTTCACTTTTTTTCTGCCTTAAGTTAAATGCTTAGTTAATAAACCTCTTTTATTCTATAGACATTAAAAGTAAAATTTCAAATTAGCTGTATTCTACAAGTTTTAATATTGTAGAGTTTTCATAATCATTTATTTCTGAGTAATTTTCTGATTTACATTTTCATTTCTTAACATCTTATTTTAATTTTTTATGCTTTCTGAATTTAAAAATTTTTTTCTTGTCATTATTTTTTTCCTCTTAATTGAAATTGCTCTGGTCAGTGAAGTTTGCCTTTTGGTATATGGAATAGGCATTTTTATAAATGTTCTGTGTGTCCTTGCAAAGAAATTGTATGTGCATATGTTTTAATATTATGTTCTATATATGATTTATTTCTGTTTAGTTTTCTTTTTTAAATTTCTATGTTTGCAGTATATACTGATTACATCCATTGTGGGGAATTGGTGCAAAATAAATTTCTTAATTGTGTCATTCAAATCATATACTATATCCTTACTAATTTGTTTGTCTCATGCTCACCAAATATTGAGGAAGGTATGTTTTAAGTTTTCTACTACAGTTGTAGATTTGTTGATTTCCTAAGTTGTTTTTGGTTTTTGGGGTTTGGGGTTTTTTTATTTGGTATTGTGTTTTTGGTTCTCTCATTCATGCTTGCTCATTTTTTTTTTTTTCACATATGGTATTGCTCTATAGTTCAGGATAGCCTTGAACTTGAACTTACTATATAGTCCCAGGCCAGCCTTCAATTTGTGGTGATACTCCTACCTCAGCCTCCCAAGATTCCTAGGGTTATAGATATGTCCCACGACACCCAGCTTTTTTTAAAAATTGTTTTTTATTTATATAGCTTAAAGCTATTATGTGAGACATAGTTATGTTCATAAATTTATTTATTCCTGGTAACTGACATTTTATCAAACTGTGTCTAGGATTATTTACCTGAAGCTCTATCCTATATCATATAAATATGATCTTATTTTGTGGCCATATACTTTTTCCTCTTCAAATATTCCTTAAATTTAAAGATCTCTTAAAAAGTATATAGAGATGACTTATTTTATAATCCCACCTGAAAAAAGTTGTTTCCTTTCTTTTCTGCTTTCTTAGGTCCTTTGAGATTTTAGACATCCTTTCCCGAAACAAAAAATATTTTTCCTTCTACATATTCTTTTTTTGTTATTGTTGTTCCTTTAGTTATTAGAAGTTTTAAAATGCAAGTGACAGTGTGTGGATGTAGACAGGGAAAAGCTTTGCCCTTTCACCCAATATCTGGGCCCTGGAGTCCATTAACTCCACTCCTCTATAAACAAAGAATTTAATTGTTATGAACACTAACTTATCACAATCAATATCTAAATAATTGGTCCAGTATCATTAACGAATACTTGTAGGTTTGTTGATGTTGCTGCTGCTGCTTTTGTTTTGATTTTTTGATAATAGGAATCAAACTTAGAACCTCACATATGCTAGGCAAGCGCTCTACCACTGAGTAATACCTTCAGTACTATCAAATACTTCATTCGATGTGTCTTATACCATTATGTGTCCAAAGCTTTCTCAGAATAAAGAATAATAGAAATAGCTTCTGTCTTCAAGAAGCTCTTAATCTAGCAGAAGAGAAGTGTATGTGACTAGGTAATTATACTACCACCCAGGAAGTGCGAGAAAGAAACTTAAATACTGTAGATACACGGAGAGATAACCCATCACTCAGTTCATACAAGTCAAGAGACAAATGGAATCTAAGGAGGAGGAATAACTCACTGAAATGGGCAAGATCAAAGAAGATGTATTTAGGGATTTGATCCTCAGGGTGCCAGGTTGGCTCCGCCTCTGGGACTCACTGAGATTGCAACTGAGACTGGGTGTAGTCCTGCATACCTATAATCCCAGCACTTTAGAGACTGAAAAACAGGAGGATTACTACTAGTCCAATCTGTAGATCCTGTACTAAAAATATTTTTTTAAAGGTGTACTTAATAACACCTGTGTTTGGCAGGGATTAGGGCTGAGAGCAGAGGGTCAAATAGGAAACAAAGTATGCAAGTCATTGTATGCCACACTGAGTTGTTTAGACTTTACTAGTGGGCCATGGGTGACCCATCAGAGTTTTATTGATCACTTCATTGCAAGTGACTAGAATACAGTGAACATAATTGACAGTATGTACCATTATAGGTACTGTAGCTTGTGCTACAAACAGCACTGAGAAGAGAAAAATGGCAATTGACCCTATATCATATAAGTGACTGTAAATCACAATTGTGAAATCTTGCACTGTTCCTCTCAGAACAGTGGGCTTAAATCACCTATTTGTCTAGCATAAGGAGTATGCTACCTGCCTATTAGCTACCTAGTAACCATCTTGTTTAATCAGACAGGCTTTAAGGTATTGCAGTGCTTTTGTCCAAGTAACCATGCAAAGTATCCCAACATTCTGACACCACCTAACTCCTTTACCTCACTTTATCTCATTTCAGATCATCACAGGTAGAAGGGAAAATATATAGCACACTTTGAGAGAACAAAAGAGAGACTTGCATAACTTCTATTGTAGCACAGTGTTAATCATTGTTATATCTTACTAATTATAGTTATTAATCTCTTCCTATGCCTAACATATAAATTAAACTTTATCACAAGTAGATATGTGTCAAAAACCACATTTCATGTCTAGCTTTCAGTACTATCCAGTGTTTTGGGCTTCCCTTGTGGTGTAGCCCTCATGAATAAGAGGGGCTACTATACATTTTGATAGTTTCAGTTTTTATAAATTCAAGACTGGAACATATGTCAAGATAGAAAGTGATGTAAACATATATTTTCATTTTTAACTACAGATATTACTTTCCCAGTATATTTATTCAATAATCCATATATCCCTCTTTATTTGGAAGTATCATGTTCAAATTCCACATATGTTTAATTTCCTTTCCAGATTCCTTATTCTAATCTGTATACTTACTCCCAATATTCAAGTATTCATTCTTCTTCTTACAGTAGTTCTAGTATCTCTTACTATTAAGACACATACTGCTTAGTCTTTTCTTCCTTTTATTTCTGCCAGAGTAAACTTTAAGAAAAGTGCCATCTGTAACATTAAAACTCCAATTACAGAATATTATTTGTCACTGTTTACTCAACCTTGAAGTCTCTCAACCAAGTTTTCCTATGTAGTTAATGTTTTATGATAATTGTACAATTTTTCCATTGTGGGCAAGTCTTTGTGTCCCACACTGAAGAGTTTAGATTTAACCAGTGGGCCATGGGTGACTCTTCAGAGTTTTATTGATCACTTCATTGCAAGTGACTAGAATACAGTAAACACAATTAATAGTATGTACCATTGTAGGTACTGTAGCTTGTGCTACAAACAGCACTGAGAAAGGACAGAAATGGCAATTGACCTTACATCATATAAGTGACTCTAAATCACAACTGAGAAATCTTGCACTGTTCCTCTCAGACCCACCTGAGGCTTGAATCACTTATAAATATATAAATAAAAATATCTTATTTTTATTGTTATATATGTAAAGCTATTGATTTTGGTATTTTTATATCAAACCACTGTATTCTGTCCTTTTAATTGAGGCCTGGTTACTTTACATATTGTAGGTAATCACATACGTTTAACCCATAGGCAGTAAATGATAGGGAGAGAAATAACCAAACTGTAAGATTTAACATGGGGTCAAATAAAATTTAAAAATCACCATTTCAAACATACCGATATATCTTACCACTTAAGGATACAGCACATGTTTGTCAGCAAGCTCATATTTAAATGTAAATGTCTCGGGGAAAATTAATCCATGTACTCCATCCCTATTCATACCATGGTGAAATAAGTCCTTACAAGAGTAGGTTAAGTGAAAAAGAAAAAAAATTGTGTGAACAGTACAAGCAAAATAATAACTGGTACTTATTAGGCATTCAGGTGCTGGATATGATTGTAAGATTTTCACAAACATATAATCATTACATCTTCACAGTAGCCCTTGAACAGTGCTGTAGAATAAAGCCAGATATAGTTTAAGCCACCTGTGAAAGCGCAAGTTACAAACCCTGGGCTTGGACTCACTTAGGTCAATTTGAGGCCCAATGTCTTCACCACTACACTATCCTGGCAAGCAAGTGAACATGTCATATTTCTAGAACCACAAGGAAATTTCATTCTGTATTTTGTTATTTCTGAAATTTTGATAATTTTTTAAGTTCAGAATTACACCTTTACAGTCAGTGCCTAAACAAATAGATTAAATGCTAGTTAACATGTTATTCACTCACCTGTAGTCCTAGCTGTCTGGGAGGCTGAGGCAGAATGATTGCAAGGTTGAGCCTAGCCTCGGCAGCTTAGCTACTTAGCAAGACCTTGTATCAAAAGTTTTTAAAAGAACTAAGAATGTAGCTTGGTAGGCCTGGATTCAACTTCCATTGTCTCAAAATAGTCAATCAATTGGTCATTAGAAGTGAGAATATAATGTCTTCAAATGAGGAAAGGTTTACAATATAGGAACAGTGAAAGGTATAAAGTAGGAAACTTCAAAAAGAGACTTTATGTGCACTTTTTTTTTTGCTTTAGTACCTTTTTGTTGGCCATTTCCCTGTATACCATTATAATCAGACTAATCTCCATGTCCTTTCTGATTCTGTATATTTGCCACTCAGAAGAAATTGTGCCCTGGCTCCCTATGATGCTCTTTCACTTACCTGTTCCCTGCTTGTAAGATTTTCTGAGAGAAAGACCAGGGTTGTCTACGTCTAAGACCTGTCTGTAACTAGCCAGGTAGAGTGTGGAAATTCTTAGAAGTCTCAACAGGTGAAATGGGATCTTCAGAGATTTGTGTCAGCTGTTATAAAAACAAAAGAGGCAGGTAACTCACTGCAGAGCCATGTGTACAACTAAATTCCTAAAAAATAGAACAGAGTCATATGTTAGTAAAATATGAAGTGGGTCACTGGGGATAATTTTCTACTCCTTTGTATCTCCCAAGCACAGACCAACCATGTTGTTTTTGTTTTTTTGTTTTTTTTTTTTTTTTTTGTCTTTTTGAGACAGGGTCTCACTATGCAGTTGAGGCTGGCCTTGAGCTCACTTTCATAGCCCAGGCTGGTCTCGAACTCGCACCGATCCTCGTGCCTCAGCCTCCCAAGTGCTGGGATTACAGGCGTGCGCCACCACGCCCGACTTGTTTTTGTTTTTGTTTGTTTGTTTATCTCAGCTGTTTGCAAAATCAAGTATGGTAAAGTGAGCATGTTGAAATTTCACTCAAAACAAAAATCAGTGGTTATGTGGACACTGCTGTACTAAAAGCACTGTGGACTCTCTGAATGCATTTAATGTTCAGCCATGGAAGATCCAGAAGGCTCAGTCCCTGGCATTCTTTTGTTTTACCTGAAATGAAAGTCTGTTGTGCTATATACATCTGTCCCTCATATACTGGGCTAATGCAGATTGCACCTGCCTCCTATTTATAGATCCAGCTAAGTAAATACTTTTCTTGAGAAAAAAGCTAGATGTTTGGTAGCAAACAAGTTTTAAGTCTATAAAACACTGTTCTTTTATATTCACAAGAGTGGTCCTTTATGAAGTTCAGTCAAATCCCTGTGAAAACAACAAAGGGTGCAATATTGCTGAATGGTCCAAAAGAAACCAACCTTTTTCACTGTATGTTTTCAAACTGTGAGCAAAAAGTCTGTGAAAATGGAACAGTGAAATCATTTGAAAATTTGTCTGTGACTAAATCTTTTTGTCACTACTGGATGTTGTGTTCTTTCTTAGATATTTCAAATTTGCCAAAATAATAATGGACTTACACAAGTAAAACAACACAAATACAAATAGAAAAAAAAAAAAAAAAGCAAGTAACTTCCTAAGATTCCTGCAAATCACTTTTCATAGCTAGCTGTGCTCTTTATCTTTCTCCAGGAGTAAAAAGCATGTATCCCTTTCATATTTTGGGGGAGGGGATGGTAATAGTACTATATCATTTTATAATTTGCCTTTTTCCTCCAGATCAATAGATATAGATCTAACTATTCATCTGAATAAGTACATAGCATATAATAGAGTAGACATATCACAGTTTATTCAGCCACTTCCAGTGATCCTGATATGTGTACATTTGAGTTGTTTCTATTCATTACTGCTACAAACAGTGCAATATAAGGTGGTCTGGAATATGAAAGTCTTACAAGTTGAGTCCATATGATACAGAATAGTAGACAATATTTTTTCCTAAATCAGAATATTCTCATAGTAAAAAATTAATTTTTGTTGAATGAGTAAATATCAGTTTTGGTTTTGGTCTTAATATTCTTTATACGTCAAACAGTGTATAGTGGTGTTTGTGTAAATACCACTGAATATGTCTTAACTTGCATTATAATTCCACTTTGAAAGGGTTTATAAGAGAAATTGTAAGGTATTAAGGCTAATTTTATACATTTTTTGAATTGTCTGTAAATGATACAGTGACAAACTGACTTTTTTTGCAAGTGTTCAAGAAGACTGTATAACCCAGTTAAATTTACATAGCTATTCATTGAGAATAGTGGAATTTAAGTTAATACCTTGTGTTAGCTATTTATTTGTGTGACATAGTCACACAAACAAAAATTAAAAAGTCAGGACTGTTGTGAATTTGCTGTTTCATGATTCTATTTGTAATAGAGATGGTAACCTAATTTCATACTAGGAGGGGAGGATATTTTACTCATCGTTTTATTTATTTTACTCATTAAATATTGTATTCATTTTTTTTTTTTTTGTCTTTTTGAGACAGGGTCTCACTGTGCAGTTCAGGCTGGCCTTGAGCTCACTTTTAGGGCCCAGGCTGGTCTCAAACTCCCACTGATCCTCCTACCTCAGCCTCTCAAGTGCTGGGACTACAGGCATGCGCCACCATGCCCGGCTTGCATTCATGTTAAATACATGTATTTTTCTAAGTTCAACAACTTGCTTTTTTGAAAACCCCTATTTTTCCCAAATAAATTCAATATCAGTAATAACAACTGTAGAATGTGGAGTGTGTGTGTGTGTGTGTGTGTGTGTGTGTGTGTGTGTGTGCGCGCGCGCACGCGAATGGGTTTAGCACAATCTGTTCTCTCACCATGATAATAGGCATAGGGATAGAGCACCTAAGCCTATAGAGAGATAGTACCCGATGCCCATAGAGTTTGAAACTTTTCCTGTGTGTGTGCTATATGGATTTAGCTGACAGTTGAATACACAGCCATTTTACTGTGCTGCAGATCTTTATGTGGGTGTCAAGATGCATGTTTAATGCCTTATTTAAAAAGAAAAGTAAGTTCATTGACATGTGGGTAATTTTAGGAAAGTGTATTCTGTATGAATTCAAATAAAGACTGGAGGGAAACTTCACCTCTTTTAGAAAAGATGTGATGTTTCACAGCAGAGATTATGGATCCATATTAAACGATAAGTACTTTTCCTTTGCACTTTTAATGATAAATTTAAATGGCAGCAGAGAAATAATGCCTACTTACCTGGAGCACACCTCTTTCTGTCCCTCTTTGTCTTTCCCTAATAAAAAGCCCCTGTGAGATTTTGTGCAAAAGAAAAAAAAAAAAAAGTGAGAAATATGGTCTGGATTTTTGCCCACAAAGTAAGCTGGAGGCAGAAGTACTCAGTTGTAGAGAAATGTTTATTAATTGGAAAGACTTAGAGTCATGGTTAAGGAAGCATAATTTATTCCGTAAAAGTACAAAGAGTATTGAGTGCACCACTAGTCAGTATATACCCAAGTGCTTTCGGAGGCTCCATATATTTCTCATAAAAAAAACTCCTATAAAACTTTCTCTATAATTCATATAATTTCAAAAAAACTAAGTTAAGTGGTATGGTATTTGTTTCCATGTTATTGTCTACTGGGTTTTCTCAACTTTTATCTTCTATAATTATCAATCAATGATATCCAGAACATTTAAGTTGGCCTGTTTAGGTTCAGTACCTCAATGTGCTGAGTCCTGTTTCTATTTAGCTTGAGTTCTTGAGAAAATTTTTTCAGCATTTGCCATTTCTTCTGCCAAAAAGACTTTAGATTTTTGGTCAAATCTTTAGGAGCTTTAAATTTTCTAGGGAAAAAAAATGCTCTGATTTCTACATAACTGCTACCAGATGAATAGTGGCGTTTGTTTGGTGTAACTTGGACCCAGCTTATAGAAGATGTAAAAGACAGAGAAAATAACTTTCAACATATTCTTCCAGTGTTTACTTTTACTTAATTTTTAAAGCTTACTTTCCATAGAAAATATGTAAAGGATTTACTTTAAAATCTGGAGTCTAAAAAATTACACTTTTCAACTTTCTGTGAGGTTTGGTGTTCCAAATATATAACCATTTTTTAAAAATAAATACATAAATATTTTAAGAGAATAAAAAGATATTTTAAAATGACATTAGAAATTATACAGATTTTCACTAAAAAATTTTACAGGTTTGTTTCTTCAAAGACAGCTCTTTTCTCTGCTTGACATGAAATGCCCCCATTTTAGTTTCTTTCATTGTAAGATATTGCAGCTACCTTCTTGAAGGTCAGTTTTCTTGTTCCTTTTTTGTCCTTTTATCTTCCTCCAAGTCACTCAGGGTTTATTGTTGTTGTTTAGTTTTGTTTTGTTTGCAGTTCCAGGGATTGAACTCAGAACCTTGAACTTGCCAGTCAGGCATTTATGCTGCTGAGCTACATCCCTGGCCCTAAAGTTTGCTTTTAAACAAGATGCAGACAACAAAACATTCTTGGACAAATCAGGATTTTTCTTCCAGATAAATAAAGCTCTCAATCTTGTCACTTATCCTTCTTAAGGAGTCAAATTCTTGTTTCTCTAGACCACTTTTAAGCCATGTACCAAAGTAAAAACACACATGATAAGTAAGTTTAACTTATTGAGGATAAGTTATCCAAGTTACTTTGTCCTCATTAATCTTTTTTTAAAATCTGTCAAGTGCTTTTATTTGTTTTCTTTTTATCCCAGTTGAAGGTAAGACTTGAACTGAAATGAACATTCTACATTGGAAAATTATGGAACCTGAATAGACAGTAGAATCTGCATTTTCCCCTCTTGGCATATCAGCTGATTGGAGTAAGAATACTAATGTGCATCTTTTGTTTTTGCTGTTACTCAGAGTAGTTATGAAGGATATAACTTTAAGAATATTTTTGTGAGCTAAAGAATAGACTTTGAAAGTCGAAATGTAAGCAATAAATATCTTAACTGAAAAATCAATGATGGAGTGGACATAATAGTTGCTGGTAGTGTAATTAAGTCTATATTATATAAAAAAAATAACTGTCAGCAGCCAGGGGATAGATGCTCATCCTTATTGAAATGTAACACTCATATACCATTTGAAAACAAGATGACACATAACGACTACTAAAAAAATGAAATATTTGAAGGTCTCTCTTCTATTTCTGAATAAATGAGATGTGCTGCAGCACAGGGAATGAAAACAACTTTTGAATTGTCTGAGGAATTATATGAAGACAATGGAGAGTTTACACATTTTTTTTTTTTTTTTTAGTGATCATTCACAAAACTTCAGCTTCCTTGCTAGATTGACAACCGGGTTATTTGCTCTTCCCTAGTGACTGACAACAGGTAATGGAAAGGCTTTTACTATGATATAACAGCACAGAATATTTCCTAATTTACTACTATGGTTCTCATCAAAAGTACTTGGCAAAAAGAAACATGAGATTTATCACTTCAATTACTGGAATTTCACATTTAGTTTAAGGAGACATGTTTCTGTAATGTGACAGGCTTTGCAGAGTTTGAACTTTTCCCGACATTGCATCTATCAGGGTAATCAGAGAGAAATATACGTGAATCCAATTGTTACAGTTTTATAACTTTTAATGGTGTCTGTTGGCAAGAAATAAAACAGACCATAAACTGACAGTTACAGCAAGGTGTATTTTCTAAAACCTTTTTTATCTGTTTAAAAACTGCAATAATCTAAAAATGAGTGGGGACTACATTTAAATAAGCATAATATTATAAATATTATGAATCACAGATTCTTTTAAGACAGAATAGTGTATAGTGTATAGTGCACTCACTGTATAGTGCAGGCTAGTCTCAAGCTTACTGCGATACTCCTGCCTCAGCCTCTTAGGTGCTGGGATTACAGGCATATGCTACCATGGCATAAGGTTTTCTATGTTTTATATGGATTATTCAAGATGTCAGCTCAGGTTAATTATCCGTTATCCAAAAACTTAAGACCAGAAGTACTTTAGCTTTGAAGTTCATCAGACTTCGGAATATTCACTTATGCATAATGAGTTTATTTTGGGAGAAAGACCCAAGTCATTTATTTTTCCTGTACTTCACATCACATAACCTGAAAGTAATTTTACCCAATATTTCTGGGGCACCTTCATTTTAGTAACCAGTCACATGAGGTCAGGTGTGGAATTTTCACCTGCAACACACAAAGTTTGGATTGTGGTACATTTAGCATAATATTTTAGATTTCTATATTAGAAATGCTGAACCTGTACTATTCAGCAGCAACCTAATTGATATCATTCCCAAATATAAATTGGTAAAACTAAGTTAGTGGTGCATGATACTTCATTTTCAGAGAACTGTTTAGTTCTATACGTTGTCCAGAAGATGATCATGATAAATTACCAAAATACAACTAACATCAAGTCACTTTTCCTTCTTACTGTAGGCTGTAGTCTTGGAGGCCATCTTCTCTCATTGGTAGCTTCCCCTTCACCTCTCCTGCTTCCACCATCTGTTTTCAGTACTTTCAGAGTCATCATTCTTCTCCAACGGCCTTACCCAGCCTTATCTCTTATCTGTGCTGTCCAGCGATGGCCACTTGCAGTCAGGGGCTTTGGAGCATATGAAATGTGGTAATGTGACCAAGGAATGGAGTTTTACATTAAAATTTTTAATTGATTTAAGTAAATTGTAATTACTGTAAATGAATTTATCTTGGCTAACAGGTAGATCAGGTCTATAACATTTCAATTTCTGTTCCTTTTCTGCTTGGAACTCTCTTAGAGCTTATGTTTTCAGTCATAGTATTTCACAGTAATAACATGGATCCCAAGATCCATCTCTCACTTTTGTTCTCTGGCCTTCTACTGTAGCTACACTGCTCTTGACTTGTCCTCCCATGCGAATCTGTTCCACAGTGCTCTTCTGCTTCTGTGCATGGCCATGCAGTCAGCTGCCTCCTTGATCCAGCCTTGCTGACTGGCTCTTTCAGCACAGCCTTTTCTAAGAGTCTTGTTGAAACAGTATCAGCCCCTTTCATGTTCCAGGTGAATGGTACTCAACAAAGGTGATTGCACAGGGTTGGGGGGAATCAGTTAGTGAATAGTGTTTCAACAGATCCATATCCAGGGTGTTGGTAAATGCTCTCAGCTAACCTTCAAAATGTCTTTGAAATCATCTGAAACATTTTTTATTTGTGTAATTTGTATTATTTTCTTCAGATCAACAGATCTATAAAAAGTACCTGGCACATGATAGGTATTTTATAAAGTTTTAATAATTAAGTAATATGTATATATACATATACATATATATATATATATATATATATATTTTTTTTTTTTTTTTTTTTTTTTTTTTTTTTTTTTTTTTTTTTTTTTTTTTTTTTTTTTTTTTTTTTTGTCTTTTTGAGACAGGGTCTCGCTGTGCCGTTCAGGCTGGCCTTGAGCTCACTTTTGTAACCCAGGCTGGTCTTGAACTCGCACTGATCCTCCTGCCTCAGGCAATAATTAAGTATATTTTAAAAAGCATTAAAAGTAATCCAGCAAAAGTACCACTAAACAAACTACAATTAAATTCAAAAAGAAAATGTTATGAGCACAGTGGATATGTGAAAGTTTAAACACTAGCTGTCTGTGATAAATCAAAAAGAAAAATTTTCTTTCAGTAATTGATGTTTGACTGATACATGTATTTAAATGATATAATAGTGTAATTAAAGGATGTTAATTTGACATGGTATGATATTTTTGCCTAGTATTAGAAACTTTAAAAAGAAAGATATACATGCAAGAGAGTTAGGATAGATACCCAACTACTTTGTCGTAGTTCATTGAGAATAAAAGTTTGTGCTAATAATGTTTCCATGGGAAGCGTGTGGAATTTATATTTGGTTAGAGAAAGATTCAGTAAGTTTAAGAAACTGAGTTGCCAGGCTTGGTGGCACATTCCTGTAATCCTAGAACCTGGGAAGTTGAGATTGAAGGATTGCCTGGAGTTTGAGGCCAGCCTGGGCTACCTAGTGAGTTCAAGGCCAACCTGAACTATGTAGCAAGACTTTATCTCAATTAAAAAAAAAAAAAAAAAATCCAGGAGTTACTTTATTTTCTCTGATAGAATATATAATAACATCTTAAATAAGAAAAAAATTGCCTGAAACTATTGATACATCATATAAAAAACAATGAACTTAAAAAAATAATGAAAAACAAAGTCTGTCATATTAGAATCTCTAGAATTTACCTGAAATTGAACTCATAAATTTACAACTTTAAGTGTTTTTTTAATGAAAAAGTGCAAAGTAAAAGTAAATTGAATTGTTTAGAGTAACAATCCAGAAATATCATGTATTAGCTTTCTCATGCAGTGCCCAGTATGCACAGATTAAAAGAGGAAAGATTTACTTTACTCAGTTTCAATTCTCATTTGAATGGCTCCAAGACAAGAACATCCTGGTAGAAAAGCCTTGACAGAGTGAAGCTGCTTAGCACATGGCAACCAGGAGGCACAGCAGGGTGCAAATGGGCCAAGGACTGACATAGACCCGCAGGCCACACCCTCATTGCACACCACACACATAGACGGGAGGGAGCCTACAGCCAATGAAGTTAAACTCCCCCAAGCATCACATACCATTACAAAAAAAAGCAATTGAATAATAAAATAAAAGCTGAAACAGATGATTTAGAAAACAGAAAAATAAATAAATAAATTCAAGAGGTGGAAATTAGGCAAAATTGACAAAAATTAGAAGTGAAATGATGTATAGTAATTAGTAAGACACTACTTTTAAGAAACAATGAAATATATCAATGAAATAATGCAAGAATAAATGACTTTTTAATGTTCAAGAAATTTGTATAGTGTATAGAAATTATGTTTGAAAGTTTAAAAAGAATTTAAGTTGTTTTAGTCCAACCACATTTGTCTACTCTCATGTGTAATAATTTTTAAAAATTTTTTCATCTCTCTCAATCAGTCTCATAGTCCTCACTTACATTATAAGTCTGAAGATCCTCAATAGAACCTACCTGATAAATACTATGAGCCCTCTAGAGCCCATTCAAGTCAATTCAAGAAATTGCAAAATATTTTTAAATTTAATTATATCAAGTTAAATCAAAACATAAAATAATTACCTTAATAGATGCCAAAAAGAGGCATTTGATGTATAACCATTTTCTAATGACCTAGAAATTTAACTAAGTGCATATATTAATATTTGTGTATGTTCTGCATCTTAGCAAATAAATGAAGTAGTTTACATAGCGTATGAAAATGCATATAGAATATATAAAACCCAATAATAGCAAATACAGGTAAAATCTGTGTAATGCCCAGGAGGAGAAAACAATTTTTTTACTTAGTATATGTTAGCTGGCAATATAACTCAGAATTTTTCAATGCAAAACATCCTTGGGATCAAAATAAGGTTCCATCCCATCACCATTATTATATTAAATAGTTCTGAAGGCTGTGATTAATAAAAAATAAAATTAAAAGTAAGCCGTTGGCATAAACTATTGAACTGAGGGAAGTTATTCCCTCAAAAACTATTCCGTGCTTTGAAAATTTTCTGTAAGTTTTAAACTAAAGAAGTAATAGCTTAATAAAATGTTTGAGTACATGATTAATATGAGAAATGAAGCGCTTTCTCATATTACTACTATAAAATATTTTTAAAATACCAGAGTAAAATCCTCTTTCAGTGTTCTAATATTGATAAATAATAGATAACATTATCCCTGTCTGTTTTTGAAAATTCACTGCTACATTTTTAAAAACCAAGTTTTTGTTGATAAGTATAGAAGATGAATTGAAATGTTCAGAATGAGAGGACAGCCATCCTTCCTCACTTAATCTATAGATACGATCCTAATAAGACCTGAAGAAAGAAGCTGGTATTATAAGACATGAAAACAAATTTCCAATAGGGCTATGGCTGGGAGATAGCAATTTGTGTGATTGTCGTTACTCTGAATTCATTCTGGACTGAACACAAAACCCTGAGGCTTTGTGTATTTCACTTACTTCAGTTCTTATGAGGTAGATGCTATCCTCTACTTTTAAGATGAGAAACAGCATTGTCTGAGAGCCTGTTGAATGACAGATGCAAGATTCAACACAAAGTACATCTGATTTCCAAAGCTCTAAGAAAATGTAAGGAAATGCAACACATTAGGGTGATCAAAATGTAAACTGTTACATTAGTTTTTTATCAGTGTATTTATATTTGAATATATACATGTGTGTACATACATATATACACACATTCTAAAGAGGACTTACAAATCAGTGTAGAATAGAAATACTATTTAATATGTAAAAAGTTGTATCAGATTATGTAGATAGAAATTTGACAATTTAGTGTTTCACTGGACACAGCTTACAAAGATAATACACATGGGGCCCGGCAGGATGGCTCAGTGGTCTAAAGCGCCTGCTTAGGAAAGCTTGGCCAGCTGCAGGGACCGTGGTTCGATCCCTGGCACCACATGCTGAGCCAGCACTGCCCTCGGGGCAGGCTGAGCCAGCCATTAAAAATAAATAAACAAACAAAAAAGATGGTACACATTATGCAGTAAAGAGTTAAACATAAAAATAAAATCATAGAAGTCTGTACAGCAGTAGAATTCTGTCAAAATCTGGATTGATCTTTCTCAGAATTTGAACAAATTAAAAAACAAATAACAAAAAGACAGGTCATCTTTGTGCTCAAAGAAACAGACAAGCAGATCACAAGTTTGAGCACAGCCCAGGAAACTTAATGAGATAGAGACCTTGAAAGAATTAAAAATAATAAAAAATAAGCATCGTACAGTATGAAGGCCCTATGTTAAATTTCCAGTACAGAAAGGAGAAAAGAAAGAAAGGGGGGAAGGAAAGAGGAAGAGATTTTTTTTCTTGGTCTTCTTTTCTGTATTACTACTTTTAATAAGAAATAACAATGTGACAGTTTCAAAACACATCAGTAATACATTCCCAATAATTGATACAATGTATATTGTTGTCATAGTAGTTATTCAGAGCACAGAATGTAGACATGATAATTTTTCTAATCATTATTGATACAAACATTTCTTCTCATTGAACTAAGAGAAAATAGTTGTATATATAGTCTGATATTTCATAATTGTAGTGGGTTATTGGCAGAACTGGCAATATCAGAAGCTGTTGATTTAAGCCTTTTACAGCTCAACATACTAATTTAGCTTTACTTTTTTATGTCTCATGGTTAAACTTTCCTGCTGGGTGGTTAAGGGCACATTAAAGCAAGACCTATATAACACAACATGTAACTTTTGTATCTCCCAAGGTCAGTGAAATACCCTCAGGATTTACCTTGAAACCATGTACAGTGCTTTGTAGAACTATTTGTCAGTGTCAGCCATCTGGATGAGTCACAGCCATTGCTTGGCCAGTTTGCCCTCTGTGAAAGCCTGAGAGAATATTTTCTCTCTAGATGACTCTCCTTGGGCACACTATACATTATCAGTCCCTCTCCTCTGTGGCCCTAAAATCTCCTTGAGCAGAAAATTTGGGACATCACTGAATTGTAGGATGTTATAGCACAGGTTATCTTATGTCCTGAGTCCTCACTGACTTTCAAGGGCTATAGCCAAACTAGTAGCTATTCTTGTATCACTTCTTTTTCTCTAATTACTTGGTCTGCCAACTTAATTTGCTAATCCTCCAGAAAAGAAGCCTGGTGTCATTATTCCCTATAACATAGGAACTTGACCTTAACATCACTATCTTTCTGAATATCACACACCTTAAACATAACATGAAAAAGGTATTTTCCATCAATTGTTGGTGTTCTAAACTTTAAATCCCTGCAAAATGTGAAAAAAAACCAATTGTACATTGTTACACAGAAATTTAGGAACTTAACCATTTACAACATGGTAGCAGTACACTTCTATGGCCTTGTTTCCTTGTGTCATATTCTCTTTTATTACCTTTTTACTTTCTTTTGTTATGGCCACCTCAACCTGCCCTGTGGGTGGAACTGGCGCATCATGTGGTGCTAGGGATCGAACTGTGGTCCCTGTAGTTTCCTAAGCAGACTCCTTAGACCACTGAACCATCTTGCCAGCCCCTTTCTTTTTTTAATTTTTAAACAAACAATTGCAAGAGAATATAGCAATAATTGACATGACATTAGAAGTGGTGTCTAATAGAAGACCAGAGTGATACGTATACCAGGTATGGTTTCATTATTACTCATGGCAATCCTCAGTATATTTGCTTTGTTCACAGATATCAGTACATATAGTTAGTCAGAGTGCAAATTCTACTGATTTTCTGCTAGTTTCAAAAATCTCTTAGAGATTTTGAGGACCATTAACTTAATCATCTTTTCTATATACGCATGGCTTTCCCCCTACCATGTTCATTAGAGAGGGATGGATTTAGTTGCATGATAAACTGCATTTTATAAAAATTTTCCAAATAAGACAATAAGGACAATAATAAAGGGCCAATTAAAGCACCTGCAAGCTTGTGCAGGGGCTGGGGTCGCCAAATTGAAGCAGGTGTGGGGAAAGAATAGCTTCCTAGTTTTCTCAAAGAAAACCTGAAGTGAAGGGCAAGCCAAATATTTCAGCAGATTAAAGCACCTGTAAGCAGGCGCTAGGCCCAGATGTTCAATCTCCAGGCCTGCAGTGCCAGCCCTGCCCCCAGGGCACACTGAGATGGCAGTTGAGACTGGGCATGGTGACATGCGACTGTAATGCCAGCTCTTGGGAGGCTGTAAACAGGCGGATCACTGTGAGTCCATCTAGTAGTAAGACCCTGAACACCCTGTAGATGCTGCCCCAACCCCCAAAAAAGAACACTAATAAAATATTGTTTCATCAAATGACATTAAAATTGTAGAATAGCCTTTTTTACAAAGAACTCATACAGCCAGGTGTGGTGGCACATGCCTGTAATCCCAGCACTTCAAGACCAGCTTGGGCTACAAAAGTGGGTTCAAGGCCAGCCTGAACTGCATAGTGAAACCCTGTCTCAGAAAGACAGAAATAAATAATAAATAAGTAAATGAACTCATACAAATCAAAAAGAGTAACATTATAAAGAAAAGATGACAGATAAGTCATAAAATAGGAGGCTGGAGAGATAGCTGTGGTCTATAAAGTGCCTGTTCAGGCAAGCATAGGCAAGTGCACAGGGATCACAGTTCAATCCCTGGCACCATATGCTGTGCCAGCCCCACCCCCAGTGTGGGCTGACCCAGCCACACTCAAAAAAAGTCATAAAATAGGAAGTAAAACTTAAAAGCAAACATCTGAGAGATATTCATAATCATTAGAAATTAAGTGCAAACTTACTTTTTGAAAGAAATCAATTATACATCTTTCATATACACATAGCTTGCTAAGGGGTGAGGAAGATAGCTCAGTGGCATAAGTGCCTGCCTGGCAAGCACAAGATCCTGAGTTCCATCCCCAACACTACCACCACCACCCCCCAAAAAAAGAAAAAAAAATAGCTTGCTATAATATACATCAGCTTGCTATAATGTACATCTACTGAAGTTAACAGTTTTAACTGGTTTTGGTGTTTTGGGAAATAACTGATGATGTGACTAGCATGCCTTAATTCTTTTTCTTATTCTTTGATGAGAGGAAGACAAATATTTTGTTGGCATTGTTTATAGAACAACAAGAGTTAGGCTGACAACCTAGTCATTTTGATGCTATTCGACCTTGAGTCAACCATACTGCAAAGTGGTTCAGGGCACACAACAATGAGTGAAATTGACCTTAAAATTCTGGATATAGCATTTTGGAGTTATGTGGCCAAGGGCAGTAGCCTAAACTCTCCAAAGTAGAAAAAGGCCAATAGGAGCAGAGTATACTAAGTAAAACACATGTGAAAATTACCAGTCAGTATATGTCATGTAAGCCTTGAATGTACCACTAATCTTGTGCCATTAATTATATTATTATAAACTGAATCTAATGATATATTCATAACTATGACTGATTATACTTGTATGCATTATACTTAATAATGTATCACAAAAGTGTAATTAATTGTTAACAAGTTCAAACTTTAATAATATCCTACGTAAATCAGTCAAGAAGTGAGCTGATTTCTTGGGTCTCAAGTCTTCTGAGTTACCCAACTAATCTGATTTGACTGTTGACAACTAACTCTTTCATCCAAGAGTAACCAGAAATGGGCTCTCTTGCTATTCTCTTAAGATTACTTCTATTTTTGAGAGCTTTCTGTGGGGGAGAGGGAGATTCAAAAGTGTTCATGACTAAGGAATCATAGTCATGAAATATCATCAGCTTCTATAACAATATGGGTACCTGTTTGACTGCAGATATTGGTGGTTTAATTTATTTAATCAGTCTCATTGTTGAGTAGACCCTACTTGAAATAGAAAACTCTTTGTAAGGTTGCTTCATTTAACTCATTTTAAGTTTCTTCCAGCTATCTCAGAATAGTTCAAAATTCGTTATCACTGTGAATACGTTGACTATGTAGTTTGTTTTAATCAGTCTGCAACTTCTATTGGCATATTTTTGTAAAAAATAATATATTATGTTAAGATAGAGCCAGTTTTAAATTCAGAGTCTGATGATTGGAAATTAAAAGGGAAGGAAATGTTATAGGAATCTCAAAACTCTTCTATCCAAAGAGCTGAAGACTGTTCTATAAATGCAATCTAATTATGAAAAGATATGAATTCATGTAACATTGGGAAATAAGATTTCACTTGTGTGCGTGTTAAGAGTTTTATCTTTAAGTAGTCGAGCCATTTTGAGAATCTTTATGTTTTCAAGTACTGTGCTTGAGGCTCCAAACGAATTTAAACTAGTAGGCTGGTTTTGAGTGTGTACTTGAAGCCCTACTCACTTGTTAATAAGGCCGAATATTTCTTCAGTAATGCTGAGAAAATTTCTTTGTGACCTGTGCCTTTTGATTAATTCATTATATAGTCCTATCTTTCAATTATACCATGTAGAAAATCTATCTAAAGTATACAGAAAAAAGTATTACATTTTTCTTTCTGTTTTGTCAAGATATTGAAATAATATAGTGCTAGAACTTCAAGATGGAATCTCCTCCAAACAAGACCATATTTTTTCAGACTTATTATCCATTTATTTTCAAATATGCAATCATATTCTTATTTTTCTTGTTATTAAATACTCCAACTAGTAATTCTTAAATTTAGTTTAGAGGTTGATAAATTTTAAGCTCTATGTGATGGTGTGTATTTTAAAAGGAATTATCTCAAATCATTTCATCTCATAGGCATACATGGTGGCAGATGTTTGCAAATCTTGGTGTAAAACTGAATGAAGTATTTTAAGAAAACTAAAATAATGTCAGTGGTAAAATTTATTTTACCAAGTGCAGATGTAAGATATCAAGTTCTCAGACTGATGGCAAAATTAACAAAAAACACCATCTGGTTCAATAATTATCTGAAAATACCCATATTCTTGGATTTGTTTAATACCACTTATTTCCCAGCTTTATTTTATCTAAGTTTGCACACCAACCAGGCTAGGTTGTACAAAATGAAGACTATTTCCATCTGATCATTTTTTAAAATGTGTGTTTGCATGAATAATGAATCTTTGAATTGTTACTAAACAAGCAAATTATTTGCGTATGTGTCACATCGGTTATCAAGTTTGCACATGTGACAGCTTCCACAGCCGTCACGTAAAATGCATAGAGCTTGTAACCATATGTTTTTGCTTGACAAAAAGCTAAAACTCAAGATCAATTTTCAATATGGAATGCACAAATTAACACTTTAAAATGCACCACAATATGTACAGCTTGGCAAAATTTGCAGAAATAGCACGTTTCTAGATATTAACTGATATCTTTGGATTCGACCTTAAGGTATTCAATCATTTTGATTAAAAGACTGATTTCTCATAAAACCACAGTCTGTTAGAGGCGCAAAGCCAATGACATTTGAGCATTCATATATTTTCATAAACTTTGAACAATGTCAGTGAGACACCTCTTCAATCTTGGCCACACAACAGGGTATTCAATCTTTCTTTAGCTTAAGACAGAAAATTTGAATATCAGCATAGGGTTATAAATGTAGCAGTTCACATGGTGTGCTCCATGTTGATTTTTAAGGAGTAGATCTATGCAGTATATAGATCATTTTGCTTTGCACTTTTAACTAGTATTTTTTCTTCTCTTCCCTTTTCCCAATCACTCCTTCTCCAAAGGCATTATGTAAAAATATATCGTGCTGCAAAAATAATTCCTTTGAAGATTTGCTTTGGTGTGAGAGAAGTGCTTTTAAAAATGGATACACTATTAGTAGGGAATGCTGTGTATAACAATTATTCAAAGTACTTAGAGGGGCCAGGGAGATAGCTCCACAGTCTAAGCACCTTCCCAGCAAGCGCTAGGAACCTGGATTGATCCCCTATACTGCTCGATGCACTGGCCCTGCCCTCTACCATGCCATCCCCACACTGCACCATCCTGTGCCATGCCAGCCACCGAAACCAGGTACCTGTAATCCCAGCACTGGGGAGGCTGAGACAGGAGTACCACTGAGTCAGAGCTGTGTAGTGATACCTATACCAAATAAATCAATCTTTAAAAATAAAAAAGTACTATAATGGTATAGATTCCCCTATAGCAGATATTACACTTGTTTTCAAATATATTGTATTTGTTTTGTTCAGTACAGAGTGATTGCACCATGGGTCAGTGAGATGTATAAGATTTTCAGATTGTTATAAATAATGGTAAATAAATTAATATCTACTATAAATAACACCCCCCCCTCACAGTAGTGTCTCACAAGCAGCTTAGGTAAAAATTAGTTGGGCTGTAAGGAATATGACCAATTCTGCCTTGCCTAAGCAGAATATTCTATAATATTATATTAGTAAAGAAACAAACAAACAAAAAAGAAACAACAAAGGCATATTTTAGTACAATATAATGCTTGACTAAAAGTATATAAAAATGTGTACCTAAAATCTCCTTAGTCTTAATAATCTTTACATTGAGCATAGTCATAATATTAGAACAACATATCTTTTTGTATCCTTAAACAAATAACAAAATATATAACAGTTTCAGTTAGCATAATCCCACAGAATTATACTTTGTAACAAAAATCCCTTGAGATTTTTGTATTTCTAGTTCTTATACCTGTTCTTTGTCTATCCCCAAAGAACATCAAATGAAATATTTGCACTGATAACAGACTCAGTAATACCATATCAGAAGTGGTTATTAACTATATTCTTTATTTCACCAAAATTTGCTATTTAATTGAATAAATTCATAACAGTTCCAGATCACTACAGCTTGATTCAATAACCATTGATCTAAGATATTTTCAGTAGCTAGCAACTCTTATAAGCGAATCTGAAATGCAGTTCAAGAGGTAGTGATGTTGATTGAGCTATTATAGCTTCCAGATAACTACAGTATTCACTAATCTGACACAGCTAGCCACATGCACACAAGTATTTTCAGCATAAATTTATCTAATGATAAAATATTTCCTGTCTTACATGAATGACCACTTCTATAAAATTTTTCAGTGTTAGTCCAAGTTTACCACACTGGTCAACCCATTAATTCTAGGGGACATTTATGTAACATCTGCTGGGTGTCATTCACAGCCTAAAGTGCACAACTGCATCAGTAAACTTTAGCATCTCTGTACTTGTGGGGCTTCTGTTCTCCATACAGAAGCTAAAATAACTACAAGTTGTGAAAGTCAACAGTGGAGGGCCTGTAAGGGAGTCTAGCAGACATTTGGACAAGATCAGGTAATTATATTGTGCATTCCCTGGGGACAAGTTAGTCAAGAAAGGAGTGCTCAAAAGCGTTATAGAATGATGGAGGACAAAGACCTCCAAAGGAGAGAGCCATGCAGTGCACTGAAGGGAATGAAGAGCCCAACATGGATGAGAGGGAGGAAGTAAGATTATCAACTAGGCCACAAGAGGGCTTTGAAACTCATCATAGACTTAGAAGAGCAGATACAATTTTAGGGATTAAACTTTTCTTTATATAGAATGAGTGGGAAGCACAAGACTAGAATTAGGAAACTAGTTAGGAAACAGTTGTCATAATCACGATGATAAAGATACTGGTAGCTTGTACTAAGATTACAGACACAGACACAGACACAGAGCAAATTAGAGTGGTGGCAAATATTCTCCAAAGCAGTGATATAAACAGCCTGCTACAGCATGCATGCCATGAGTTTGCCACCGCTGCCCTACAAACTGAGTATACAGAACTCACTAGTAACTTAGATTATGGAAGTCAGAGTAGAATATGGATTCAAGATAACTACTCAGTTTCCCTATTCAGAGATAGACTATTATTGATGATTTTTGATATTCTCTTATTTAGCACAGATATCAGATTTAAGAGATCACCATAAAAGGGGTTTTAAGAACTGCATGGAAGTCCCAGGGTGAAATGACCTCAAGATTCAGAGTCAGCCTGAAGCCAGGGAATCAACACAGGAGGTCAAGAAGGAATGTTTAATGTTGTAAGAGGAATTTAGAAGGAACAGTGTGAAAGTCAAGAAAGTACTAGGCTTCAAGAAGGAAGAAACATCTGTAGAACTTGCAAATTAACATCTTATTGCCTGGCAGTGGGGTTCATGTTGGCAGTGAAATGAGCTGAAGTGTTTTCTGTCCTACAGAAAGCTGATCCACTGTGGCTCTGGAGGAATCAGATCTTGAGTGTTCATTCATTCAAAAAACCATATTGTGTTCTCAAAACAGTACCACTCATTATACTAGAACTTTTAAGGGAGGATACTGTATCCATTTACTTGGGCTGCAAAAATAAAGTTCCACAATCAGAGAAGCTTAACAGATGTTTACTTTGGATGTAAATTCAGATATAAGCTCAGGCTTCCTAAGTCTTAAATCTATAAGATTTGAGCAATCCATAGGATTGCTTCTCCTGAGGCTTCTCTCTTTGGTTTGTGGATGACTGTCTTCTTTTTGTGTCTTTACATGTTTGTCCTTTTGAATGTATCTGTGTTAATATGTTCTTTGGAGGCATCAGTCATATTGGATTTTGGCACACCCCAATTACCTCATTTTACCTTAATTACCTCTTTGAAGCCCTATCTCCAAATATAGCTGCATTCTAAAGTACTGAGGCAAAAAACACAAAAAAAATTTTTGAAGAAAAGTACCAAGGTTTATTTGGGGATCATAGATCAGCCTCTTAAAAGCCAGTGAGACACAGTAAACAAATGCCCCAAGTGATTGATTCTGTTGGGACTCAAACCAGCTTTAAGATATGCTGAATTACAACATGCAGGCAACTGCTGGACATTGGGAGAAAACAGCCCAGTGTGGCTCTTTTCCTAAAGAGGCTGCTGTCTTTACAAGAAAAAGATAACTAAAGAGAATACCACACTGTGTACCTTTGAGAATGTGTTTTCATATGTCATAGATATGCTTGGATTGTCACAGCCTGTCTTTATATTTTTTGTTTAGCTCCCAAAATAAGCAAAATTTAGGAAGTACTGCATTCCATAAACATCAATTATTTGTGTGCTGCAAGCAGCCATCTCTAGACTAGCCATATTACACTTTACCTAGAGATCAGACAGTTTGTTTGGTAGAATTATTAAGAATCTCTGAGGGTACTGTCCCCACAAAAGCTGGTCACTTTGTAGGTTCCTGCTTCTAAATTCTCAGGTATGTTTGTCGTGGTTGCTAATACAATTAGCACAGCTAGTGTCTCAGAATGCAGAATAGAGTGGCTCTTTTCTCTAAATTCATATAACAGAGGGTTTTTGTTTCACTCATGAAGTCTGTAGCTAAAATTCCATTCTGTGTTTTCTGGCTTGATCTTGTGTTCACATGCTTATACGTCTACATAAATAAATAGGTAAAGTTCAAAAGGTGCTTCAAAAAGTTCTTGAACATTATGTTTATATCTCGGATATTGTTTATTAAGAATTTTTAAACAGCCCAATTAATTTCATTTTAAATTAACACAAACAGTAGTATATCCAGTTCGGTTTCAGAGGGCAGAGATTTTCAGTTCATAGCATTATCTTCATGAATCTATTTTTCCACCAATAAAGAAACACTACTAGCTTGTGGACACTCATGAGAGCCCACTGGGTTTTTTTCTCTCTGCACAGATGTCATGCTGCCCTGTGCATGGGATGGAGAAGGGCACTTGCCACTTTCATTCAGAGAACATGTAGTGACTAGGGAGGTTGTTTCAACGTGTGGCTTATTGCCTATTTCTTTGGTTTGTTGCATTTCTGTGCAAATCATTGTCAACCCACTTGAGTTCAGTGAGCAAGTACTTGAAAACATTGTATAGTTATAATGGTTCTAACAAGAACTTGCTTTAAACTAAATTCTTGCAATAAAACTGCCTCTCAAAAAATATTAACATGGACATGTGTCCAAGTCACCAGAAATCATTGCAGAAATTCCTGAAAATATACATACCAGATAAAGAGATACATAAAACACATATTCCTGGGAGAAAAGGTGATTTTGAAAGTCATGTTATGTGGGCAGGGTATTCATAAACAAAAGAAAAGATCACCAGTCTAACGGAATTATGAATTTTCATGTTAAAATTTAGAAGTTTTATCCATGAACTTTACTTAACCATACATTAGATCTTGTTCTATCATTTGAAAAGGATTATATGTCTCATTATGTGTTATCTAAAAGATTGAGATTATGTCTCCACAAGTCATATTGTGGGTTAAATTATAACTTTTATAATTCTGTCAGAAATATGATTTGGAATTATCTGCCTAATTTGGTAGCTCAAGATGTGAATTATTTAACATATGAATTGTTAGCCTAGCATTTATTATGTGTGCCATACTTATCTGTTGTCTGATAAGATATTGAAAGGACCAGAAAGATAGCTCAGCCTCACAGCACCTGCCTGGCAAGTGCAAGATCCTGAGTTCAATTTCTGATAAAAAAAAAAAAAAAAATTTTTGAAAGGGAAATCTTTACAAGTATATCCTTTTCAATGAATTTTCTCCCTGTTTGCTATGACCTAGTGATGCACTAGGTGCCAAGTTATCAGTGAGTGTGGGGAAGAATTCCTGTCCCCTCAAGGGCTTACTTGTCACAGAAGACAGGCAGGACCCAGGCAGAGTGCAGCTTCACAAGCATTCTTTGTATATAAATGAAATAGCAAAAGGCCTTAGAAAAAGAAATGTAGCCTTGTGGAGAGAGGAGCCTGGAATGCCCCCATCCTGCCTGGAGAGACCTCACCTACCTGCCTTGCAGGAGCATCCTCTTTCCACCTGTTCTCCTTGCCATGTACTGGGCTATAAGGTGTTAGCCACAAGCATGACTGCCAAAGAGTAGGACTCTACTCCTTGCCCCACTAAACTAATGAGACTTGTCTCTTATTTAGCAGTTTGCCATCATTAGCACATCTTTATTGAAGGTCATTTCAACTCTCAAGAATCATGCATTTATTGACCTAAACTGGTTATTTCTTTATAATAATTAGCAACTGTTCACCCATCTACAAATTTATATACAGACTGTAGACCTCTTCTACCTGTTAAGGACCATGGTGAGCCAGTTAATTAAGAAAGTTGAGTACTAAATGGTGTGATGATCATCATTTAAAAGTAGCTTTGGATAATGCAAAAAGTCATTAAAATGATAATGTTGAGACAGTGCAAACAGGCTGTCCCAGGATTTAATAGACTGAGACAGGAGGATCACTAATCCAAGACCAGTCTAAGCTATATAGCGAAATTCTTTGTCAAAAAACAAAAACAACAAAAAGGTAATGCTAAAAAGTGACCTTATAGCTGGAAAATAAATAAATAGTATTTATTTTCTGTTGCTTTAGCTGGATTTTTTTTTTATATGAACCAATCTTTGCAGTTTTTCTTGTCTTTTCTATGTAAGAGAAAGTGGAACATTTTTTAAAAGGACATTGATGGTTAGGATGTGGAGAAAATTGATCAAAATATTAATTAGACTTTTGTTTTGCTAGTTTACATTAGACAGATGGAGTTCTGATCTTTAACAGCAAAATGACTCATGAAACTGCTTGTGTACTAAAATGCCATTATTAACACAACAGTAGTTTTCAGCAGTTGGTAATTATTGGCATAATTAAACATTTATCAAGAAACAAGTATTTATCATTCATTAAACTTTCATTAAAAATCCATCTTAGCACAGGCTAGATTATCCAGTTATTTTCAAGTGATAACTTCTTAACTTCTGGCAGGAATATAGAACATTCTCATTATAACAAAGTTGTACACAAGGTAATGTTCCCAGAATTGTGGGTAATTACAGGATTTCAGATTCATTTTATATTAAGTGTTTTTTTAAGACTTGGACCTAGAATGAAAAGGTACTTGGCAATATTCTTTAGGGTTTATACCACTTGGCATTTTTAGCAGCCTTTCTAGGAAAAATGTGTTACGCTTGGCAAAGAAAAGTCACTGTAAAGCAAGTTCTGGAAGGCTATTTACATAATTTAAATTCCTTAAATCATGGAATGTTTACATATTTTAAGTCAGTAATTTTTTACTGTAAATGGAAGCCAGAGAAAAGATAGAGATCAGAAGAATCACACTAAATACCTCACTTAAAGTCTCTTCTTCCATGCAGACCATTGTCCAGTTCTTTTGCTACCCTATGGGCTTCTAAAAAACTGTCAGTTAAACAAGGGTTTCATTGTGTCACATGATAGATGTAAGTGTTGTGCTGAGATTTGTTGACTTATTAAGATATCATACTCATTTCCCAGAATTAAGCTATTCAATAATATAAAATTTAACATGTAGAAAATTGTACCTGGTAGGTTCTTAACCCCTTTTTACTCATTTGTTTTTCCTTATTTCTGTATGCCTGTCTTCAGCTTGCCCTTCTCATTCCTCTCAGAACTGCTCAATATTGTTATTAAATGGATACATTAAAAAGTTTTCATATTTAAGGCACATTATCTGAAATTTTTATACCTGTAAATATTGTATAATGTTCAAATTAGAGTGAACAGCTGTCTTCTTAAATATTTTTCACTTTCCATGGTAAAATATTCAGAATACTTTTATGTAGAATGTGTGTGTGTGTGTGTGTGTGTGTGTGTGTGTGTGTATGAGAGAGACAGAGAGAGTCATCCTATTATATAACAACACACCAGAACTTTTTACTTCTGTCTAACTATAACTTAGAACTCATTGATCACCCTTTCTAAAGCATGCCTCCTTCTTCTCTATGGTTTCTAGCCTCTGGTAACCACCATAATGGTCTCTACCTCTGTAAGATCAACTTTTTAAAATCTGTAGATGAGTGAGATCAAATATAACTCATCTTTCTGTGCCAGGTTTATTTCACTTACTTTAATGATCTCTACTTCCATCCATGTTTTTGCAAATGACAAGATTTCATTCTTTCTCACAACTGAATTATGATTGTGTACACATACCATATTTTCTTTATCCATTTTTCAGTTGTTGGGCACTTAACACTGTTTCCATTTCTTGACTGTTGTGACTAGTCCTACAATAACAAGGGCATGCCAGTGTATCTTAGATGTACTAATAATTGCTTTGCGTAAGTAGTCAGTAGTGGAAGTACTGTTTATAAGGTAGTTCTGTTTCTGATTGTTTGATGAACCTCCACACTATTTTTCACAATTGCTTTAATATTAATATTCTCACTAACAGTGGCAAAGAGAACTGCTGGATGTTATCATGCTTTTGTTTTATTACAAATTGAAATCTCA
Source organism: Myocastor coypus (assembly GCA_004027025.1). NCBI lineage: Eukaryota > Metazoa > Chordata > Mammalia > Rodentia > Myocastoridae > Myocastor > Myocastor coypus. Next base: position 58,413 of record PVJA010008195.1, read on the forward strand.
TTATGTATCACTGTTGTAGCTTTCCAGTGTTCTCTTCTTTTGACATTCAGATAGATGTACAGAGTCCAAAATTTTGGTCTAGCCCTGCCTGCACAAGTCTAGTTTGTCACCCATACACTAATTGTAAAGCTTCATGTTAGCACATTGTGTGTCCTCATGAAGAAAAGAAGTGGGAGAAAGATTATACTGGATAACTAATATTATTCAAAATGCCTCTTCACATATATGCTAGTGCTTCAACTCTTATTCTATATTCAGCAACTTTGTTTTTCTTTTCTCCTGGGCAAAAAAATTTACTGTATCAGTGCTTTTATGTCATAAGAATGAATTGAATTTGTACCCTTTAGTGCAAACAACGATAGACAGAGCAGTAACCTAGTAGAAAACAAATAGACACCCCGTCCCTTTTGGGGATTCAGAGAGGTTCAGAAAGATGGAGCTGACGGTAGAGAAGTGGCAGATAAAAAGAGGCCAAAGCAGGAAAGAATCCTGCGGTCATTTGTTACCATGCCATCTTCGTAGTGTTTGCTGAACCAAGGTGCAGAGTAATGATTCAGACAAATGACGTTAATCATAATAGCTGGCCCTTTGGCAAAAATGGAGTACCTAGAATCTCAGCAGGAAACCTAATCAGATTCTCCAAAACTTGCTCAGAAGGAGAGAATTTTCTGTCTTTAGTTTTACTGTCAGTGGCTTCCCCTGGGATATATTATCTTTAAAAGAAACAGAGTGATAAGAATTTATGCCCTCTTCGCTTTTCCTTTCTCTGACCCCTGAGAAATAATCACATTAAACTCAATAATATTTATAATGAAACTATTATATTTAATTTTCTTTTTATTTATTCAGTGTGATAAGATGGCAAGGGCTGCAGTGATTGGTCAGACTTCTGTAATCCTGATCACCACAGTTTGTCTTACTTGGAAATAACTTTAAGTGGCCTTGTATGTTGAAAAACCAGGCTTTGTTACATTTAAGTGTCAGTATACTGTGGTCCAATGTCAACCATGCAGATCACCTACAAGCTGGTTAATCAATAAAGACATGCTAACTGGTTTGTGTGTATTCAGTGTGCTGTTAGTCATGGATACATGTTAAAAGCTATTGAAAATTATTACATTTGTTATTCTGTGTTGAGTTTTTATGGATTTTTATAAAGATTAATTTTATCCAGGGGATGGATTATTTTTTTAAGATTTCAAGTTCCTTTACAAAACAAACAAAAAAAGTTTGGTTCTAAATACGTTTATTAATTATGTACATTTTGTCATCATTTTATCACACACACACACACACACACACATTGGTGCTTAATGCTATTATGCAGTTTTATAGACAGGGAAAACAATATAGAGATTGCACATCCTCTCTAGGGGAAGATTAAGTTGACATATAGGAGGTTAATGTATGTACTTTAGATTCTTTGTTGATTTTATGTTTTCTTCTTCATAACTCCAGTAAACAGTGTGTGCTGCCATCTAATGCACAGGTTAAGTGTAGTTGCATGCTATTATACATCATTAGAGTAAGTTAATATGCAGTCATGGAAGAAAGATGGACGCTTTTCACTTGTAGCGGCTAGGACATTCCATTTGTCATCTAGTACAGCACCACAAAAATTAGTTGCAGCAGCCTTAGTGAAATTTATAGCTCAGTCTGATGAAATTAAGCAATGAGTCACACTATTTTGGCTGATTAGTGTTAATGTATTTTACATCCCCCTTTCCAGTGGCAAATTTAGAAAAGAAAAAAAGATGTCATTCATTCAAACTTTATCTCCAGTCGTTTTTGTCAGGCATTCCAACTAAACATTAGACTGACCTTTGAACACAGTTGCTTTAAAAATTAGGAAAAATGGTCATATTCAGGAAATGACATCTTGCCTTCTCCCCCTCACATAACTCTATACCTCATATAAGAAAGAAAAGCAAAAAATGGTATAGAAATATTGATTGCAGTATAGTATAGATAATGAAATAGGTATCAGTAGATTGGGCCTCCAGCTGATATTTTATATCTACTCAATAACCAATTTATTAATCATACAATAAACAGAATATTGTAGATGTGCACTTTTGTCTAGCAGCTAGCAGCCATGTAATACTTTTTTTAAAAGATAGAAACTGCCATGCATAAGAAGGAACTATAACAGTAAGTAAATACTGTTCCTAGAGCTCCTATACATTGTACTTGGAAAAACTAAGCCTAGGTGTCATCAATGGGTAGTATGTCCTCCTCGCCTCTAGAATACATTGAAGTCAGTTCTGACTTTGGAAGATTCTGTTAGCTAAGATATCTTGTGACAGCAAGAGGTATCACAATAGGATAGGATCCATAGGCATTAGTGTCAGAAAGAATAATGTCTTGCTTGCCCATTGTCCTGGGTTATTGCATAGGTTATACAAAGATTGGGATGAGTTAATAGAAAACAAAGGAACTAGAGATGGTAGTGAGGGGTAGGAAGGGTAATGGCATTGCAGAAATACATGAGTTTTGATGATGCCAAAAATAGCAGGTAGAATATTTTTCTCCCAAAGCAGTAGCATGCACAAAAGTACCTGACATAATCATTACAGGCATCTCACACTGTAAAACTGAGGCTAAGCAGAAGTTGCTAATGTGAAGGTCATGTGGAGAGTTCTAACACTCCATTGTAGGTTTTTGGCAAGAGCTTTCCAATCTTTGCCACAAATTTATATTTATTAAAATATAAGTATTTTAATATTTATTGGAAAAGATAATGTAATCCGTTGGTTTTGACTTCATGTGGTATACATAGACATAAACAACACTGATAGTAAAAAAAGAAAGAAAGGAAGGAAGGAAGGAAGGAAGGAAGGAAGGAAGGAAGGAAGGAAGGAAGGAAGGAAGAAAGAAAGAAAGAAAAAGTGATTTAGGGGTAATAGGTACTATGACCTAGCAGTTCCTTACTGAATGTGGAGCCTTCATTGTTTCCCAAGAGAGAATTTGTATCATTTGTTGTGAAAATGACATACTTGAATGAATCAGACCTACCTTGTTCACACCCACGATGAAGAAAATGATTTATTATCTGTCCTTTGAATTTCTGTGAGCATTCTGTCTAAACTTTAAAGGAGGATTGCATTTGCGATTAAATCTCAACAAATGTTGTTTTAACTAGACTGCAATATATGTTATTGACAACAAGCAACTTTTTCCTCAAAATAACACTGGTGCTTAAGCATGCAATTTACAAAAATGACAAGAAAGGGTGGTACTTTTTCCAAGGTGAATGTGAGTTGACTGATTAGCTGGTATTTTAACTTAGATTCTTGCAAATTACAGACATAAGAAACCCTGCAATTTATATGTACTTTAGAAGTGAAAGCTTTAATCCTATGATTCATGAAAGTAAAGTAGTAATAATTTAAGTACCATATTTTATTTATTCCTCAGAGTTGTCAGCTGATACCAGAAGTATTTCCACTATTTTGGGGTTGCTGCCTTTGGCCACCTAATTGCTTCTTAGGAAGTAAAAGGGAAATTGCTTGTATAACTACATGAATTGTCTTTGGCAACGTCAAGCCAAGGCATCAATCAGTCCATCTGGGTAAAATCACAAGCTGACTCCGATATTGCTAAATATTTATACTGTCAAATACACACAGACATCCAGATGAAAAGAGGCATTCATTAGGAATTCTCCAGCTTGTCAGTTTAAAGATGTAGATTAGAGCAAAACCTCCCACTATGGTACTGAGTGCTCAAGAAAAGTCTATATTTAGCCATTCTGAGCAATAAATATCATCATATTGCCTCATTTAGGTAAATAGAGAATAAATATTGTCAAGATGATCTAGAGATAATGTAAACAGATCCCTGTTCAGAGTCTGTGTTACAGGGGAAATTCCAGGACAGTGATGTGCTGATGATGCTTTTGGGTTTAACCCTTTTTCTTAATCACATACCCTTCCCCTTTTTGATAAGATTGTGTTGTTGACAGATTGGGGGAAAAGATGAAGAAAGAAATTTAATCACAAAGGTGATTTCAAGTTATGTGAATCAGAACACTAATTAGTGCTTGTTCTATAGTATTATCTTAGTGGTTCCAAAAGCAGCAGCAGCTCCTGCTGCTGCTGCTGCTGCTGCTGCTGCTGCAAATAAAGATATCTGTAGCAGCACTGAAGTTCATTTCAGAGTTTAAGAGAGCTAATGAAGCCCATCAATCTCATGGGAACATGATAGCTCAAAGGTTAAGACATTATTTGACAGTACACTGAGGTAGAGCTCATCCTGGAATTTCTTTTGTAGCACATTGTTCAGCAATATGATTTTCACACTGACAATTTGCCCTAGAAGACTGAGATCTGTACTGTGACATGATTCAGTTTCTATGCTGAAACTGCAGGCACCTTGCGCAACAGTTTGACTCAATGTGTTTTGTCTGAGGAGAAGATGTGTCCCTTCTCAAGGGGGCTCACGCTCATTGCTTTTTGCTGGCAATTGATAATCTTTGAAGTTATGCTCAATGGGAATTTTAACTGGTGTCAAAGTTTTAGTTAATTACAGTAGATGATTTTTTGAGATTAATAATTAACATCCCTCTTTATAACTAAATATCCATAATTAATCAGCAAATCATAATGTGAAGACTAATTAACTTCAAACTCAAATTTTAACAGAAAATCCATATTACTCTTCAACATCATTAATTACCAGAGTAATCAAAGTTATGCCTCCTGGGATAAAACATAAAGCTTTGTGGGTTTATCAGCTAAACTGTTAGCACAAGGAGAATTTTTAGAATAACTTCAAGTAGTCCTACTGATTATAAGATTAGTAGATTGTTCAAATCGTCGTTTGCTGGCCATGTACAACATTGTCAGTAAGATGCTCCAGCAGCTGGATCAGAAACTAACAAAGCAGAAATTTCCCCCTAGTGTCTGTCTTCTTTTCCATGGAAGGTTAACCCAGCAGTTCGTGGTGAACGGGTAATATAGTTCACTGTCTTTAAAAAACTACACTGTGTTCCTTTGTGTCTTTGTCTCATAGAATGCTAGTTAACTAGTTTAATACTGATTAGTAGTAAGCCAAGTATTCCCCCAACATTGTTCACAAAGGGATTTGTTAATAATAAAAAAGTAAAATTTGTATACTGTAAAGGAGAAATACAATGCAAGACCCAAAACCTTATGCTGGCATTGTGTACTACAAATGGGTCCAGTTTATTAGAATTAAGATGTTGCACTGTTAATCACTGTCTTTTCAAATATGTCTTTTCAGGGTTTCATTTAGAAATTCAGGAGTTAAAGTATATTTAAAATCCATGTTTCAGTTTTTATACCACCTAATCTTCCGAGTGCATACATGGAATACTGTTCTTTTGTGTGACAGCTGTAAAAATCCTAAGCAATTTTTACTGTCAAGAAAACTCTGGATAAATAGGGGCTGTTAATTTAGGCGGATATCTGAGGTTATTTGGTGGCAATCAAGAACTCACAGCACTTCAACTAATGGGTTATGATCAGAAACTCTTCCTAATAGCCAGCTAGAAGGATCTGAATATGAAGATTTCTATAATTTTGTTGTCAGCTTGTGATGTACTCTAGTGCTAATTATTTGGAACAATTATGTTTTCCTAATAACAAAAGAAAAAGCAGTGAATTAAGCAGGCTTACCTTCAGATCTTTAGATAACAGTTTAAATGCACTTGCCATTAAGAAATAACATTTCTTTTTGCTTTATAGAGCCCTAATTATTTAAGATGCTTGTCTTTTAAAATCCACTGCTTCCACTTCTTTTAAACCTGTTCTATGTGTCAGTTTACATTGATGATTTCAGTAACTAGTATTTTCTCAAGTCTTAGGTTTATGCCTGTACCTCCCATAGACTGCTTACTTCATTTAGTTATTCAAAAACCATAATTAGTGCAGTAATTAACGTGTGGATCCTTCAAAGGAAGACTGCTAGAATCATGGGACATCTCACATCATTCTGAATGATGTGTGGATGATAAAGAGACTGAGGTTGATGTGATGACAGGATGTGTATTCTTCTACTGTAACTGTGCTGCAGGGAAACTCAGACAGGACCTTGGTCCACAGGGCCCTAACGTTTGGAAAAAGTAATTATCCACACTGTTTCTATAATTCAACTAGGTGTTATCCTGCATTTGCAGCTGTCAAATCATTTGTTTTAAATGTTTTTTAATATCTTATGAATACTTGAAAGTTTTGAGTTCTGCACATTATCTCAGCCAATTTCTAAACAGAGGCCAAGATTTGCTCTTTCTCTCTCTGCATTTCTGTCTTTGTCTGTCTGTCTGTCTGTCTCTCTCTCTCTCTCTCTCTGTCTCCCTATCTCTGCCTGTCTGTCTCTCTGTCCCTCTTTCTTTGTTTCTCTCTCTTCCTCTCTCTTGTCTCTGTCTCTGTGTCCCCCCCCCCCGCTCCATTAGAGAGAATACTTCTTGACAATTGATTTCAGGTATTTGGTTTAAAAAAAAGAACTTGAGTAGATGAATTACATATAACTAAGCTTAGCTGGGCATTACAGGCACCAATAATGGTTCTGTTGTGTTCACAACTGTTGTGTTGGCTATATCTCTGGTTATTTTAATTGACATGTTTGGTTTGTAGCTTCCTATAAATTTTAGCCCATTTTCCACAGTGTGTCATTTGTTGACGCACTGCCCCCCAAAACCCTACATTGTGTTTTATCTGTCCCTATGCTAGCTCATGTGAACTAGGTGAAATAGCTTCACATAGGAATTCCCTTCCTAACCAGAGGAGCTCTTGAAAATCTTAAGCTTGCTGCTGGAGTTTGGCTTTTTGAAAGTCAGAAGTTCAGGCTGAAGTACGAGAAAGCTATTGGATATTGGATGTTGGTAGGGAATAAGCATTTTTTTTTTTTTTTTTTTTGTGGGACTGGGG
>PVJA010008196.1:0-65351 GCA_004027025.1 Myocastor coypus
GAGGAGGAGGAGGAGGAGGAAGAAGAGAAAAAAAAGGTGAAGAGAAAAGAAAGTGTTGCCTTTTACTTATTGAAAGGCATTCTAGTGTGGTATATGTATGATACCAAATAAAGAATATGTAACATTTCTCACGTTTTATACTTGATCTGTAAGTTCAGATCCTTTTAAGAGTTAGCATGATATAACAGCAAGTTAGACTTTACTTTTGAATTCTTTAGGTAAGTTAGACTGAGTTACTGTTCAGGTTAGTATTTAAACAGCTATTGCAAAACACAAGACTAAAACTCCTGTCGTGTGTGTGGTTGGTAGTGGTGCTTCCCATCAGCTCATTAGAAGGATAGAAGTGAGGAAGGTGCAAGGGGAGAACAAATCTGTATATGACCATGATACTTAATTAAAAACAAATCAGATTGATAAATAAATAAGCTAGGCTTATTCTGGAAAGATATCCAAATGGATGAAGAAATTTGCCCCAGGTCACAGCTAATCTGTGGCAAAGCCAGACCTTCAGTTGCAAAGCTTGGTTTCTTTCATTTTACCCAGAAGTTCTGTAAGCTGTCGGGAGTGGAAGATCTGCCTTGAGTTTCCACACTAATGAGTCCTCCATGGGACAGACCAATGGCTTTGGCCACTGTCTAGGAAACAGTCTACGCCTTCTCTTTGCGAAGTTCGCTGGATAGTTGCAGGTCAATAAACACGAATTGGGGCATTGTGCTATACACTGTGTTGGACCGACAAGAATAAGGAAATTGTATACGTGTTTGCAAATAGTTGTATCGTGAGGTAGAAGGTAATATGCGGAGGGAGAGAGCTAAATGAAAGCGTGGTGGTCCATATCTTAAAAGTGGAGTAAGGATCAAACTGTGTCTTTATTATGAGGGGTTTTGTGGCCACCAAGCAAATCAAGCTAAGTAAGATGATGGTCAGCCAACCTTAAAGGAATTAGCCACTTTGCCAAGGAGGCTCTCCAAAATTATTTCACAGCAGCTAGGTATTCCATTTTAGAGATGTATGCCCCCTGCTGCATTACAGTAGGCATTCTTTCTAAAACTCAACTTATACTTGAAGGTGTATCTCATCTCAGGGTCTCAGCCACTAGCAATGTAGTATGAAGTCAACTACCAAAGTCATATCTTTTAGAGATGCTTTTAAAAACTATGTTTAGAGCGCATGTGAATTTAAACAAGGAGGCCAGAGAAAGAGAAATAATTCACTTACATAAATGAAAAGCTTATTTATATTGAGTTCTTCTAATGTGCCGGACACTGTCCAAGAACCTTTATATATGTGCAATTATTAATCACGGGAACAATAATAAACTGTTGTTTTACAGAAAACTTACATCTCTAAAATTCTAGAGGGAATCTTTTCTTTTGGTTTCTCTGATGAATCTTTTACAAAGCTATCAAAGTATAAAAGAATGAACCATGCTTTTAAAAGGCTTAGAAACTAGATTAAAGCTTCTGAACTCTGGAAAGCAGGAGAAACTTTAAACTACAGGTGATCGGGTTTTAGAGTCAGAAGAGCCAGATCTCAACCTTAGCCTAAATAGTTCATATCCATGTCACTTTCTAAATTTAGTTTCCACTTACGTAAAATGGGGATAAGAACTTGGTCCACATCCTTGTTCCCATGTAAGTCTGCCGAGTACAAGACCGTGTCATGACCATGACAGTGTTGGTCCCTATTCCCCTGCTATTTGCATTTCCAGTGAGAACAGACAAGAAAGGTCAGTCGGTAACTGATACTATGGGAATGGAAAGTAAGAAGATCTGAAGACAATGAGTGCTAACTGTGAGAATCTCTGACACCTCACTGCTGGTGAGCTGGTGAAGACTCTGGGGAGGCTTCTGCCCCTGTTTGCATCTCTTATGGCTGGAGGGCAGAGAGCAAGAGGCAGAGCTGCAGAAGAGAAACTGGACTGAGGGCAGCTTGGTAGGAGAGTGGGGTGCGTTCTGGAGCCTGCAGGGCCATAGGAAGCCTGGGGACTATGGGAACTATCCCAGTACTGAGAAGTCACCAGATTTGAAGTAGCACTTAAATATACCCTGACTTATGCCTTTCTTTTTTTATATACAAGGTCTCACTACACAGTTCAGACTCATTGTGATCCTGTCTCAGCCTCCCCAGCGCTGGGATTACAGCATGCACCACCACACCCAGTTTCTACTCTGATTTCTACTTTTCAAAGCTCACAGTGGGTGTCCTTCTATGGATAATGGGTGGTGCGAAACTGCAAAGGAGGCAGGGAGCACTGTTATGAATGGCAAGGAGTAGTAAGATAACTGAATGAGGCAATAGGGGTAGTTTTTGTTGTTGTTGTTATTGTTATTGTTGTTGTTGTTTTTAAGAAGGAATGGAACTCAGGACCTTGCGCTTGCCAGGCAGGCACTTGTACCCCTGAGCTATCTCTCCAACCCCAATAGTAGTAATTGCTAAAGAACTTTAAAAGTACTAATCAAACAATAGTCACAAAGAGGTCATTTAGCTCCGGAGATAGCTCACTGGAATAAGTGCTTGCTTGGCAAGCACAGGGTCCTAAACTCAATCCCAGGTACCACCAAAAAAAGAAAGAAAAAAAAAAAAAAAAAAAAAGCACAATACAGCTAGGTCATTTGCTCATCATTAAATAAGGTCAATAATGAAAATGTATCAATTCAAAAGGTAAAAACAGATAAGTGCATGTCTAAATTTTAAGATGTTCAAACATATTCAGGAAAGTATCATGCTTGACAACTGGTCCATAGTAAATCTTAAGGCAAGTTTTATTCTCCTATCCTGTGGGATTCTAAAATGTAGTTGTTAGGTATATAGTCTGAGACCTTAGCAAGGCTAAACCTTATGGACTGATGTAAAAAAAAATTAGAGATTTCATATCTAACAGCCTGATGTTACAGTGATAATTCTTGGACACAGTCTCTGGGTTTGCAAAGCCTATTATGTACATGTCTCCCTAATACAAATGTGGTTTGGGATCTCAATGCCTGATAATGATGGTCCTTTGATGTAAGAGAAACAATTTCATAATGAGAGCATGAAATCCTAGCCCACTCAGCTGTCCCTTTCTGATCACTTTTTCATAATCCTATTTCCTTTGCTTTTAGTTCTTTTCTGAAGTACCAGCTTACTTTTTGTGTCCCAAAGTACTTGAATATTTTAATATAATTCTCCCTTTGTGATGGATAGGTTTGTTTTCTGGCCTCTTTCCATACATAGGGAGGTTAGGTTAATGAGGTTTGTGTTTACTGTATTTCTCTTTTGCAAAAGACTCATTAGGTCAGTGTGGCAGGTTTCAAAGCCACTTCAGTGCTGGTCACCTAACTCATCAGTGTCTGAACTCCCTTAAGACACACAGGTCAGTGTGTACCCAGTAACACTAGGTAACTTATTTGCAGTTCATGTATCAGTATGTATTTTTTTATTCTACTTATTTGTATCATAACTGACATATCAAACTGGTTGCCTTAATATTGAGAATATTCTAAAAAACCAGGTGTTAGCTAAGATCTTTTAAAGAAAAAAGGATTCACACTTCATGTGAATAACAAGATAAAATTATTTCTAAAATCTCCCTTTAAACAACTTATTCCCACTACTGTGTGCAGAGTCTCAAGTAATGTTCAGAACAGTCCTTTTAATAAATACTTATTTATACGCATAATTACAGTCTACAAAATAATACTCAATGAACATCTGACTTTTAACACTTCACCCAGCAGACTGTGAAATAATTGATGAATTTTTCAATGAGAATGCAAATTTATTCCAAGGCTGCGTGAAGAGTCTAAAGAGAGAACACATTTATGCAAACTTTGCCAAAAGCTTATTTTTTTTACTTTAAATTTATCTCAGCCCAATGTTGATTGAATGTGTTAATGTTTAATTGTTTGATCAATCTTATATACCTATATCTATTAATCTAAACTGATCTAATGATGAAAATATGCAATATAACCATTGTTAAATTTAAACAAAAAAATAAAATTAAATAAAAAATGGACATTGATGGATATAAAAACCCTTGTGTTAATATTTTATTTGAAATGCTTAAAGAGAATCAATAGCATTATTAAAATATCATATAAGATAGAAAAAAAAATGGATCTCAAACTCTGCTAAGTATTACAATCACCTGGAGAAACTGGCAGATATCCACGTACCTGGACCACATGCCAATTTAAAAAGTTAGGTCTTCACCTGACTATAGCACCTCACATGGTCCTGATATGTACCAAAGATTGAGAAATACTGACTTAAACTTTAGGTTGTGATTGCCTCATAAAAGGAATGTTCCACTGGTGTGAGTTTTGGGACAACCAAAGGACAAGGATATCTGATATAATAATAACCCCCCCAAAAAAATTCTGAAAGCTGTTCTCATGAACCATGTGTGTGTGGAAGTGCCTTATAGTTCTCATCAGTGAGCACATACCCAAAAGATTTAAGGGGCTTGGTGTAACAGGTGCTTCATCCTTCCTTGGGAATGGAATAGCTCTTGTAAGTGCCCTCCAGTTCTTGAGAGGATAAGAATCAAGAATCCTTTTAAAATAAATCTTTGTTGAGTTTTCCCATGACCCAACTAGGACTTCTCAGTCTCCAGGTTTCCCAGCACTGCCCCAACCAATAAACCTGCCAATTAAGCAACTGAATATCATTATTGTGAATGTAATTACAGACAGTAATTATAAGCTTGTAAATGCCTCCCTTGAATGGAGTCCTTTTCCCAAACCATCTCAAGCACTTTTCTTAGAAAAGTGGAAGGCAATCTTATCCCTTGCCTTACCCCCGAACATAGCTTCTTTTGCTTAGAAGAAACTTCCTCTTGCTGGCCCAAGGGACCTACTGGGCAAGTTGTAATGGGTCATGATTCACAACAAAATGTCCCCTTTGGATGCAGTGCTTTTTGGCACCTTCCATCTAAGCGCTGCTTCACTAGGCAGCAGTGACCACCTAGTTAGTTAGGCTACACTTCTTAATTTCTGTTGGGGATGGGGGATTAATTTAAGAACTTCTGCAGAAAACTCAAACGGAGGCCTTACAAAGCAGTGTGAAAACTTTCATATTATACTACCTAAGCTGAGCTTATCAAGGTCCAAATAGCTGAAGATTTTGACCAAGTAACTGAAGTAAACTATAGAAACATGCATGAGTATAAAGACTGTTCATGTCTATAGAAAGACAATCAATCTCCTTCGGCCCAGAATTAACCCTTGTATTCAATCACATTATGTTTAGCTCATGAAAACCGTAAACCTTCAAGGATAACAGGTATTTGAATGAGCTCTACACAGATGTTTTTATCTTGAAATACAATACAGTCTCCCAAGATCTCAATCTGTTTTTTCCTTTAAACTTAGTGAAAATAAGTGTCTGTAGTTGCACCAATAGCCACCATGGTTGAAAAGTGGAAGAACTAAACCCAGACCTTTTAATTTGCCCAATTCATTGAATAATGCCATAGACACCCTGAGAGAGAAAAAAAAAAAAAAAAAACACCAATATTTAACTTACCTAATATAGTACCTCACATAGACCTTTTACACAACAAGAATTTTTTAAGTTTTTTTTAATTTTTATTTTATTTTATTTATTTCTTGTTTCAGAACTTTTGTTTGCTTGTTTGTTTTTATGGCCGGCTCAGCCTGCCCTGAGGGCAGGGCTGGCACAGCATGTGGTGCCAGGGATTGAACCGCGGTCCCTGCAGCCACCTGCAGGCGCTTTAGACCACTGAGCCATCCGGCCAGGCCCCTAAAGTTCTAATTGAATAAGATCAAATGTTGCCCCTGCAAATTAATGCAACATATGTTTTAAAAGGAGGGTTTCTTACCAGCTAAATTAAGCTGCTAGAAGCCACAGCATTTCCATTTAGTATGACAAATAGCATTCTGACTGTCTCTTTCTTATTGTTGGTTCTGATCTCCTGAAGTAGAAGTGGAGTGTGCACAGGTATCAGACTGACATAAGGGCTCAGAAGTGCACAACTATATCTGTTAATATGACAATAAAAATGCATACTATAACAACTGCTGTTAATTTTTTATTCTTGCTTTAAAATTCTGTACCACATGTATTGCTGTATGTTACTGTGTTCTATCTTTGTTTTTGCTATTTGTTTTTGCTTTTTTGTTTTTATTCTTTAAAACAAAAAAGAAAGGGAAAACTATATAGCATAAGTGCACAGAATTTAGATCAAGAGTTTTGAGTACACCCTTAGCCCTATATAACTATCATTTAATTTTGGGCAACACAAAATCAATTTCTTTTTTCAAACAAATGAAAGTTTTGAATTAAAAAATAAAATAAAACAAAATCATATAACAATCAGGAAAAAAAGGAAATGTAACTTCCAAAAGTGGGAGAAGTTTAAACTTTGAGAAAAACTGCCCTGCCCAACCTCTGCTGAAGATGTCTGATAGTGTTACAGACTGCATATGAAAACCAAAGATCTTCATCTTTTATTAAGTAATTTGAAATTCTTTTAAATATTGGCAAGGTAGTTTACAATTCCCTGTGGTAAGCCCAGGTCAGGATGGAGCTGGCTTCTCGTGTTATCCACATAGATTTGGGTGTCTATGGTCTTTTGGTAATTGTAGAATGAAAAAAAAAATCACATATAAATTATATTTTTCTAATTACTATATATGACCACTTTAAGAGTCTATTTTTCCTAATTTTGACAGTGACCTAAGAAGTACTGAAAATATGGGTGACTAGACTTTTTTTTTTTTTAACCAGAAATCAAGCTCATGACCTTAGGCTTGCTAGGCAGGTGCTGTGCTGCTGAGCTATATCCCCAGACAGACTACTTTTTAAAATATATGTATAATATGTATGTATATGAGAACTACATGTGCATATGTACACTTGCTTTTACACCTTATAGCCACCTACAATAAAGATTAAAAGAACTAAAGTTTGCTATTGGGAAAGGATAATATGAGAAATTCTTAATTATACAATATTATTCTATTGGTTTCCCATTTTCTAGGGGTAAGCTCTCGAGTCCTTATAGATTGAATAGGAAAAAAAGAGTATAATATGCATGAGTAATTAGCTGTATAGTAACCCAGCTAAAGAATTGGGATCATCATTTTAGTATGAGCATTCTTCTCTTGCCGTGAAGCCATTTGCAACACTTTGCTTGTAACATCCAGTTTTTTTTTTGTTTTGTTTTTGTTTTTTGTTTTTTGTTTTTTTGTCTTTTTGAGACAGGGTCTGGCTATGCAGTTGAGGCTGGTCCTGAGCTCACTTTTGTAGCGCAGGCTGGTCTCGAACTCGCACCGATCCTCCTGCCTCAGCCTCCCGAGTGCTGCGATTACAGGCGTGCGCCACCACGCCCGGTTGTAACATCCAGTTTTTAATTTATTCTTTTCACTTGTTGTGATGGACGTGGGTTGTTTTTTCTGAGTTTTTGCCACCAAACTGGTAAGAATAGCCATCACTCTCCATGTAAAAGCAGAGTTGTCAATCTCTGTGGGCCACGTGAGCAAGGCCCACTTAAGCAACAAGGTGTCACTCAGGTCAGCCTGTGGTAAAACCCAAGTCAAACAAGGCTGTATCCTGGCTGTTTTGTGTCCTAAGGATCTGACCTGAGATCAGAGCCAGCGGTCATCTAAGCAGTAACATAAACTGATGTAAACTTGCTCTTGGGCCACTGCTGGGGAGCTGAGACTAGCAGCAGTACAGTCTTGCCGTGAAGGAACTAATATTGCTAGGCATCAACAGTAAGGGGGGAATATGTGTTGACTGCTCCAACAGGCAACCCAGCTACAGAAGCTAAATGCCTAAGGCTAAGAAATTCTGCATTTATCACTGCCATCAAGTGGGGGTGCAGGTGAAAACTGACAGTCCCAAAGAATTGAGAAACAACTTGCCTTCCCACACTCTGCTTCTCAGCAAAAGCTTGACAATGCCAACAGCTCAACATCTCATGTTTTTCAACCCTCCAGAAAATGGCCTTCCAGCCTGGGACAAACCGAAGCACTGTCCAGACCCAGAGCAGGACTGGAAGCTGGTAGGAATGTCTGAAGCCTGCCTTCACAGGAAGAACCATTCCGACAGGCGCAGCACACTGAAAAATGAGCAGTCGTCACCACACCTCATCCCGGCCACTTGGACAAACTCCATATTCCATCTGGACCACGATGACGTAAATGATCAGAGCGTCTCAAGTGCCCAGACCTTCCAAGCAGAAGAGAAGAAATGTAAAGGTAACCATATAACCATATTTTTGTTAGCCTATATCACATATATGAGCATAGAAAAGTAACCACTATCATGTCTACTCATCTGCATTTCTTCCAAAGCTTGATTTCCATGGGTTTTCTCCAACCGTTCTGTCATAACGTTTCCTAATCCTCAGATCTTCTTGTAAACATAAATAAGCAAGTGTGATCCAGAGGAAAGCGCTTCCTTTCCATTTCATATTGTGTTGGAACACTTGGGAAGAAAATAGTTTTCTTTAATTACCAAAAGGGTTGTTAGTCTTGGCTTTAATTCTGGTTTGGGGTATAAGTAGAAACATACACTATTCAATATAACTAATCACTTTGAAGTGTGTGTGTGTGTGTGTGTGTGTGTGTGTGTGTGTGTGTGTGTACGTATACATGTGTATGGTTCTTTTCCCAATTGTGCGGCAAGTTAAAGTCATTTCAATGGCAAATAGATGATTCATGTTCAAAAGAAAGGTTTTAAAATGTCTTCTTTTACTCATTAAATCCTGTGTCATCATCCTGAATGAAGAGATTATGGTGTTAATAGGTTGTCACCTCCTAAGGAGAAAAAAAAAATTAGACTGCCCTAAGTTCCTGATCTCATGAGATTTAGTTGTGCTTTACCTCAGGTTGCCCTTATCCTGACAGATGTCTTTGTGCTGATCACTTTATTGTCTTAGGGCTCCCCAAAATCTGTGCTTCTTAAATCAATTTGCATTTTGAAATATCCATGAAATCAGTTTGAGCGTTTAAATGTCCAAGTTCATGTAACTTTCCATTCTTTCTAATAAATCAGGAAATCTAATGTATTAGATCTAATCTAAAAAGACAAGTTCAGAGGTTTTGTTAAGGATCTTTAACTCATGCTAAAGTTTTAATTGTGTGCTTGGTCTTGCATCATATATAACCCTGAAAATGCATTCTTTGCTTCTATGATAAGCCATTAGGACTTTATCAGTTATCCTATCTTAAATGTACATGTGCAGTTATATCAATCATGCTTGCAGAAGAACTAGGGTCTTTTAGACTTTCTGAAAGTACTTGAAAGCTCTTGTAACAACCACTTTGGGATATTGAGTATACAGATTGTTTCTGCTGAAAACGGGTATCCAAAGGTAATGGCTAGTATTATGACCTCTGATTTAAGTGCAGTCAAAGCTATGCAAGTTGTATGTAAACTGTCTTTCATATTTATTACTTAGGAGATTTGAGAAATGGAAAGAGAGATTTTGAAAAAGAGGAGAGTTTACCAAGGAGTGAAGGGCAAAGCAGTTGTGTCTCTGTGTGTGCCTGTACATGTGTGTATTTGTTTGAAACAAAACTGAGACTTAGTCTTACCATGAGTAACGAGTTTTTAATCTTCAGATTTTTAGTATACGTGATGCTGAAGCAAGCACATATATCTTCAAATTTTATAGATGTTCTTAAAAACAACTCAGTTCTCAGAATATAGAGACATGCCAACAGCAAACTCTAGTGACCCCATCATCTTAGCACCTTATAAACTAAATTTGATTCATTGATTCTTGCTATTTTCATTCATTCATTTATTTGTTCATAGAGTTTATCTATTCTTTATAACTTATGAGGCATCTTGGCCTTGAGTTCCCAGATTCTCAACAACATACTTTTCAGTTTGTTGGTGAGCCTTCAACATAGAAGGAAACATTCCCTGGACCCAAGATCCTAAGTAGCACAATGGCTAAGACCACAGATTTTTGAAATTGACATATTTGGGCTATAATCCTCATCTTTTGACTTTGTCTTAAACAATATATCTGGTTATTGATAAAACTAAATAAGGTAATGTATTTGAGTGGTAAATATAGTACCTGACATAAAATGCTCTCTAAATAGCAAGTATCACTATTTCTGTGACCACTATTATTAGTTATGCATCATTAAATCACATAAATTTTATGAACTAGTAAAGAAATAAAACAAGGGGGCAATGATAGTTAAGTTTCAGGGAGGTTAGAGTATTCTTTCAGCTCCTTTTCACTGAAACGGAAAGGGAATATATCCGTATTGCAGTGTATCCTTATTATTCTAGTATTTTAAAAGCATGACTACAAACTCTTCATCTCTATAAGAAACATGAAGATAAATTCTGCATTAGTATTCAGAGATGACCCCAGGGTTTTACTTTGACCTTGGGATAAAGCTTTACTTCAGCATGCAAATGCCACCAGAAAAGGCATACAGCCATGGTCCAAAAATTTTATAAACTGAATGTCATTCCTTCTCAATGAGCACCTAAATTCAGGAGGCACCTGTGAGGCCAGAAAAACAAAATGATTAGTCTTTGGTATTGGTTCTCCATCTGCTCCACTTTTTTGCTGTCTTTATACAGGTCCTGAGAGGAAATTATTATTTGATGTCAACTTATACTGAGCACTTATTTCCAATAGGATGGTTGTCTGTCCCCCAAGTAGCCATGGTACGTCAGTCCAGACTGCAGTTCCATGAATTCATCCGTTAGTGTTTATTGAGCATTTATTATGTACTGAATATTGTCCTGAATGCCTAAACTTGAAGAAACAGCAGTTGGATCCCATAGACCATTCCAAGGACACAAAATATAATGGATAAGAACGAAATAGTCCTGAAGCATAAAAGAATTTAAGTCTGCAGTACAGGATGCAAAATGATGTGCTGGCTCCTTGAAGTTGTGCAATCTCCAACGTCAGTAATAAGTAGACTAGACCGGGGCTCCTCTAAATGTTATCATGAACAGACATCCTCCTGCAGGTTGCTGTTACCAGTTTCTCCTGATGAAACAATGACAGTACAGGAGTAAACTTAAAAATTTTACAGTATTTTAGCCTTGCCCCCGGCATCTACATGCATGACCAGTGAATTCCTTTTACCAAGTGAGGTACTGGGTGTTGAGTATTCTCAGCCTTGCATACTCAAGCATGTATGGCCAAGACTGGAAACATCTCACACAGTAGAACCGGGTATTGTATGAGCTTTTATAGAAGGTCTTTCACTTAAATAGAGAATTGTTTATGTTTACATTATGATCAATCTTTTTCTTTAGGCTCATTTTGAGGATCCACCTAATATTTTTCAGCTTGCTCTAAATACTGCTTTTATTTCACTCTGCATACCTGTGCTGCTTATCTACTACACACACCCTGAGTAATACCCAGTCACACTTCTGACTAGGATGGCAGCTGCAGAGCGCTTATGTCCTCCTTCAGAACCTTTAATCCAAATCTGCTCTGGCACCAGAGGCTATTCTAGCCTCTGGGCGTTGGCCCATTCCCTCCCCCTAGCCACCCCTTTTACCTACCTACACCCCTCCTTCTATCTCCATGTTATATTTACATTAGGTTTTTGTCACAATTGGGATGGGTCACTCTGCCCTAAAGACTACAACCCACTTCTTGCACCTCATCCCTTCCCAAGGTCTGAAATAGTATGTTTGATGCTCAACATCCACCATTCACCAGCACTAACATCACAGAAACTTGGTAGAAATGAAATGCTGAGGCCCCTCCCCAGACTATTAAGTCAGAAAAGCTGTATCTAGAGGCCTGGAAAGCTGTGCTCTGCTCTGACTAGCTTCATGGGGCCTTACATCTC
The DNA here is from genome assembly GCA_004027025.1 of Myocastor coypus. Taxonomy (NCBI): domain Eukaryota; kingdom Metazoa; phylum Chordata; class Mammalia; order Rodentia; family Myocastoridae; genus Myocastor; species Myocastor coypus. The sequence continues at coordinate 11,805 of PVJA010008196.1, forward strand.
GGCGCCATGAAATGTGTGAGACCACTCTTCGAATCTCAGGCCAGGAAAGGGTCTGCCACCTAGTGGGCAATGTCAGAGCGGGTACTCTTCTTCCTTTCCTTGCCAGCACAGGGAGGGGAACCCCCTTAGACAGTCCACTCTTGATTGGACCTTTCTTTAGTCTTGATTTACCAACTGGCCACTGGATGGGTCTGCTTAATGATGGCTCCCAGTAACATGTGCTTCTGAGACTTGAGCCCTTCAAAGAATTGTACATGGACTGGGCCCCTGATCCACCTCTAAATTCCTATAAGACTTTTCCCCTCTGCCCTCTCCAGATCCCTGAGTTTATTTCCAAGAACCACAAGTCCCTATCATAAGGATGAGTGCTCAGTAAATGTTTAGACCTCTGGGGTGGGATCTGACAAGACCTGATTGGATCTGACCAGCCGCGCTGAACCCAGTCAGGCCTCTACACTTTCATGTGGGCCTTTGATGTGAATCTGGGACTCCTTATGGGCAAAATAAGACAAGAAACAACCTACCCAATTCTGTCAGAGGCAGAATAGCAAATCTAGTGATCTCGCTCAAATTTCTCTGTAGGTTTTCTCTGTGCTGAGTGTTTGTTTAAAATATTAGTCTCAAGCTTAGGCAAGTGCACAGGGACAACAGTTCAATCCCTGACACTACTTGCTGTGCCGGCCATGCACCCAGGTGTGCTGAGCTGGCCAATGATACTGGGCCTAGTGGTGCACACTTGTAATCCCAGCTCTTGGGCAGCTACAAACAGGAAGATAACTATAAGTCCAAGCTGTGCAGTGAGACCCTGTACCAGATACATAAATTAAAATAATAATGATAGTAATATTTTAAAATCATTTGTATGCCATTCCCTCAAGGACAAGTACTATTACTATTTTTCTTACATTTCAGTCCTTTTTATCTTCACATGTCTTTTTTTTACAAATTTGAGGTTATACTAAGCCTGACATCCTTAACCAGCTCTTAATGTTGAACAATATATCATGAGCATTTTCTCATGTCATTAAATATTCTTCAGAATCTTGACTTTTATTCACTGTAGATTATCCTTGCTTGTAGCTGGAACTTAATTAAACAAGTTGCCAAGCTTAAATGAGTTGTAGTGATTTTTAAAACAATATTTTCTATTAAGAAAGATGTAAACTGCTAGCTCATGCTCTTCATAGAGAGAAAACCATGAATCAAATCAATGGCGACCATTTTAAGGGTGTGCAATTCTCATTTTCCAGAATAAGAGTGCTTTGAAAATTGAAAACATAAGTGGCAGTCATTGTATGTGTTACAATCCTCATTGGTCACATTTCCAGTGAGTAATCACTATCTTTGTCCTTAAGTAAAATACATTTTTCAGGTGAATAAGTATTTTCAAAGGCAGAAGATTAAAAAGCTTGAGCCCTGCACCATCTGCCCCATCCATCTTTCCCCACTCTGTCCCACTCACAATACATTAGGGTCGCCTGTCCCAGCCGAGAGCACCAAAGATTCTTATACTTCAGCAGCATTCTCCGAGCCTTCCTGGGCAACAGGAGAGTAACAGCTTCTCACGTAGTAAGATATCTGTATGGTTTGATACTTTACCTGCAAGTAGACCAGGGCCAACCAAAATAGGACATTTAAAAAAAAAAAAAAAAAAAAAGAGCTATCAGCTAGCATGGAGAGCAGAGGGAAAACTGTAAGCAGGGCGGTGTCAAAAGAAGGTAAAAAATGCAAGTTTCTGTTCCAGCCAACTTTGTTTTCATTGAGCTGTGGGATAGAGAAGTGAACAAACCACCAGGAACCTTGCAAGGTCAGCTTCTCCGCCTGTGCTATTACAAAATGAAGTTAAGACTCCACCATCCCTTTAAGAATATCCTGTCTCATAGAAACACTCGCATAAAGGCATGAAGATCGGGGTTCAAACGCATGTTTTGCTGTAGGAATCCACTGGTCTCAGTCGGATCGGCTCTACCCAGTGAGAAATGATAGCATGAATGAGAAAAAGACAGACAAGAAGATAAAATCTGGGCTAGGTGGTGGCAGGTCTTCCTAGTAGGAGAGATGAGCCCACCAGCACAGTGAGATCTATGTTTATTTATACTTTTGAAGTTAGTAACACATGACCCAACGTTGCCTACTGCCTAGCAGCTGACATTAACCAGTCAGGATGCTTATCTCAGAACTGAGGTAGATTGTTTGCTTTAGGCACTGAGGCCTAGTCCCACCTACACACTGTTGACTGATTTTCTAGCTTGCATGGCTCCCAGCACTTTGCACCTATGTTTTTGTTAATGGGAAATTATAAGCAGTCTAGATGTCCATCCATAGGAGGGTATTCAAATAAATTATGGTAACAAAGCATTCACTAGAAAATAATTTAAACTCACTCTGAAAACATAGTTTTAAGAATACTAATAAAAACAAGCATCATAGTGTCATTTCATTTACAGATTTACAGCTCTGTATGTGCACCAATCTGCATAGAAAACTTCCAAGATGTACATCAAACTTGTCTTAGTAGATACCTTTCAAGAATAGCTGCAAACACCAATCCCTACCCAGCTTCAGTCAAGAATTGTCCAAGAATATAATAGTGAGTGGCTTGTATAATTTTCTAAGCAGCAAAATTGTGTGCTTTGCAGGCAGCTGGCTTGAATTAGCTTACTTTTTAATTGACCAGATTAGAGAAAAATGGACCGTACTCCATTCCATTTTATAGAAATTACCAAGATTTCAGATTTGTTATAAAAACAAAATGTAATGTATGTAAAGCACCCACACAGCGCCTGGTATTCCAAGGACCCTAAATGAATGATAACTGTTTCTAAAATAGAAACAGTCTCTTAGCCTTATGCTCTTCTCTTCCACTTGATACCCTTTTTGACTTTGTATTACATAAAAAATTATATAAAAGTAAATAAAAAGAAGCAAAACAAGACATCATACCATACTACAATAGATGGGTAAACAATTAAAAGAGTCTATGGCAACAGCAAAAGTATCTTTCAAATATTTTTAAAATTTAAAACTTTCAGACATCATCAAAATTATGAAGTAGCTGAACTGGGACTCAAATTCAGGCAGTCTGATTCCACTGCAGAGCTCTTTTAGATTTATTTATTTTATTTTATTTTATTTATTTATTTTTTTTTAGTATTCCAGAACTGCTATCCCAGATCTCAAAATATTCAAATTTATAATTGAAGTATGCAAAGTATAAGTTTCTTTCGATAATATTTACATTTCATGTGTCTTAATATAAAAATCCTCTACCATGCCGACCTTGCCCCCCCCAGGGCACGCTGAGAGCAATTGAGACCAGGCATGGTGGCACGTGCCTGTAAGCCCAGCTCTTGAGAGGCTGTAAACAGGTGGGTAACTACAAGTCCAGTCTAGTAGTGAGACCCTGAACACTTTGTAGGCCCTTCCCTAAAATACAATAAATAAATAAATAAATAAATAAATAAATAAATAAATATCCTTTGTTTCTTTGGTCTTGGGGTTGTTAACAAATATTATGGTATGATATATATCTTATAACAACTTGCTTTCAAAGTATTTATGCTATCATTCATGATAACATTGTCTTCTCTTCTAGTAAAAATAAAGGCCAAAGAGAGCATAAAAACTTAGAAACAAGATCAAACTCTTGTTTTTTACTATTGCTCTCTAATGTTGTAAATTTGGATCATAGTAGAGCCTTAGCACTCTATGCTTTCTGATGATATAAGCTCATCATGAATGTTTGATTATATTCAAACAACTCTGCATTGGCAAATTTACCAATTAATTCCTCCCCTCTTATGATCCCGAGGAAGGAATCTAGAGCCACAAAGGAAGCTGTGATGTCAAGTGTGGATGCTGGGCAGTCACATGGGCCACTAGAAAGGCAGCAGGGTTCCCATAAGTCTGTTTATGCAGTCTGAGCTCGTGAGGCTGATGCTGCCTGTCAAGGTCCACCATGGAACCTTGACCAAGATACTTAGCCTCTGTTGTCTCAGCTATAAAATGAGACTTCCTTTCATTGGATGGTAAAAAGACACACCGAGCTCCTAGATGATCTCACAGAACATAGCAAGAGTTCGGTGGGCAGGAGTGCCTACTGATATAAATAAAGTTTGAACAGACCATGAAGGGAAGAGTGGATATTAGGAATAGCAAATGTTCCTGTAAGGATAACCACTAAATCAGTGCTGACAGGACTAAAGTTTCTTCTGCCAGGAACGTTATGGATAGAGAGGATATTGTTGAGAGGTTCAGACTGCCAAAGACATTATAGGTGACTGCTGGAATTCAAAGCCTTCCCTGAGATATTTCTTCCAAGTTGTCCTGAATTCCTCCAATGGCTACCCTTTTTGTGTGACCTTTCAAAATGCAAATGTCCTGGCTGGAGAGCTGATCAAGCCCCCAACTTCTCCAAGCGGATGGATTGGATGAGACTCCTTTCTCCCCTTGTTGAAGTCCAGTAAAGGCAGTGGAATTGACAGGGATCGCTGCTTCTCTTCAGAGAAGTCATAGTTCTAATTCTCCCTCAACACAGAAGAGAGGCTAGCTGACCCTAAAGCGAGGACATGTGTCTCCATTGTATTATTAAGTAGCGCTCCAACATGATAACTGCATTTCTTCTTGTGAGAAAAAAAAAATAGGATAAAATGCATTTAATCAACACAGCTCCCAGAATCTAAGCAGTAAGCCCCATAAAACCAGGCTCAGGATCAATTGGGAAATCTGTTGCTTTAGACCATCTCTTTTGTAGTGTCCTTACTTTCCTTTGGAACAGCTTTGCCTAGTAATCTGGGAGTCTGCAGGGTATACCGAACCCTATTTTTAGTCCCACACACACACACAAAGTTCTTTGCTGGAGAGAATTACTGGTTCATTCAAAACTAAATAGTTGGTGTCAGAGCCAAGAAGCAAACCATGTTTGTCTTTTCTAATGCTTCCCTTTGTGTCTACTAAGTACTGAACTACATCCTCAAGACTTGATCCAGCAGACCTGCCAAGTAACCTGAGGAGCCTGGGGATATCTTGAGCCTAAAGATAGCTTCTGACAGTGGCTCTGCAAACAAAATAGGCAGGTGCTGCTATGTTGAGAACCACTTCCTGTGTATTCATGACTTGCCTTGGCATAGGAATGGTTTCTGATTAAATTCTTCTATTTTGTGGCTGATTCTAGTGGTAAATTGTACTTACACATTAGCCTTTTGGGTCTGGATAAATTTATTCTCCAGGATCAAATTTGTGTAAATATGAACCTATTCAGCCATACCAGAAATCCAGAGCCAGGTAATCTTTGGAAGTAAAATGAGAGTCAGAAAGCCTCCATGGCCCAGGACAATTTTCCATGGCATCATATCATCTTTGGTGAAACACTAGCTACATGGTATTTATTCATATTGGTTTATACAAGGCATTTGACTTCATTGAACTTTCCTGCCTCTTAAAATGTGGAACTGCACTGAAAATATGATTGTTAAACAGTTATCTATATTATGAAGTCCCTTGGCATTTGAGCTAGAATATTGTGTGTGGATTCGCAGTTTACTAGTCAAGGTGGCAATATTCTGTGAGTGGCAGGCCCTGTTTTATAATGTACAACTAGAAAGGCCAGACTATTTTAAGTCAAGCTGCAGAACTAATGAAAAGATTCTTACTGAGCTCTTTGTTTGACTACCTCTGGAAAGAACTTCTTATAATAAGCTTAAAATATAAAGCTAAAGGTCAACACTGTATAAGTAAAAGGAGATACTGCCCTTTAAGAGAGGAAAAAAATACATATTAATTCTTGTAGCAGTTTCAGTTGAATGAGTTTCCAAGGAAACAGGTATCTGCCATGGGTTCATACTACTTAATATTTATGGCCAGACAAGGAATAGTGCTTCCTTGTTACTTCTTCCTGATCGTACTGATGTGTCCATTCTTAATTTTCCTATACAATAATCTCTATATGCTATTGTATTATGCTTTTTAAGACTTTATAATATTAAGAATATAAGCCTGATAATCACTTCTCAAACTAAGAATAAACCCAACTCATTTTTTTCAATTTTTTATCAGTGATTACGTAGTTCATGTACATAGTACATAACACACCATAGTTCTTCTTCATACAATGAACACAGATATCAAAATAGGTGTGCACAGTTTTTACATTTATGTATCAATTAAAGAAATACAATTTAACTCCAATTTCAAAAATGATTCCATTTTACTCTATTTTCAAGTAACACTTTAAGTATTCCATGCATAAGACATAGTTTTCTGTTTGTGGGTTGCCTTTGGATTATGATTTCAGACCAAAGAACTACTCTTTTTCCTATAATGCATCTCCCTTAAATATGGGGAAAGGACATGTGCAGTACTGATACATTAGTGACATAAACTTTTAATTTCTGTATTTGGAGAATCTGTGCTAATTATCTCAAATTATACTCTCACATCTATTTTTATATAGCTATATTGGCATATAACTTGCAGATCAACACATTTCCCTGCTTTAAATGCACAGTTTGAGGATAATGCATGAATACACTGTGGCATGCAACCGTCACTACAATGTGACTTTAGATCATCGTCTTTGCCCCTGTTTGATTCACCAGAGACTCACTTCCCAAGAAGCTTTCATCCACTTTCTAGTTACTCCCCATTCCTCTGGCCACCATGCTCCCATTTTATCCCTGGAGATTTCCCTTTTCAGGATGCTACAGAAATACAGAACTGTATAATATGTGATCACGTATAACTGTTATCTTCTCATATTTTTTGAGGTTCATTCATTTGTGCCACATATCAGCACTTTGAACTTTTTTACTTTTAATTATTTTTGATAAGATTTTCAAGTATAAGTTCTGTGAAACCTTTAATGAACAAAGAATAAATCTCTTTAAAATTATATCAGTTGTGGTGTGGTCGATTTTTAAAAGTTTTTAAAAGTGAGAAAGCAAAGTTAATGTATATGACTCATTCATTATTCCTATGACTAGAGACATGTATCTTAAAATTAGTCTCTGACATGTTATTCTGGGATAAAGAATGTACACAATAGCCTTTAAATTTCAAAACCACTCCACTTAATCATTCAACTTTTGATAAGGTGGCTGGTGTAAATTATGATCAAATAATCATCATAATATATTAAATTAAGAGGAAATGTATCTATTTGTCATAAGTGTTAAACAAATACATAGAATGTATGCTTATGTGATTTGTCACTCAAAGCCTAAGGGATATCTATAAAAGATCAAAATATTCAATAGCATTTATATTTTTTAAGAGATAAGGGAAAACAGACAAATTTCCTAATAATTGTCTGTAATAGATATATAAAGTGTTGTGAAATGCATTCTTGTAAAACCAAATAAATTATAAAGCTGTCTTAGAAAATATGTGTGAAAAATACATACCAATCACCCAGAACATTCAAAACATTTTTTTTTTAATTGTACATAGGAAAGTAGTGGGGGGGGTGCAGCTTGGTAGCTCAGTGAACTAAAGCGCTTGCTTAGACAGAGCACAGCAGCTGGGGTGCAATCCTCAGCATTGCCATGCTGGCCCCACCTGCAGGGCACACTGATACAGTGATTGAGACTAGGTGTGGTGGCATGTGCCTGTAACCTCAGAACTTTGGGAGGCTGAAAACAGGAGAATTACTACAAGTCCCAGATACATAGTGAGACCCTATATTCCCTATCCTATACAGAAAGCAAAAAGAAAAATGGTGTGGAAACCTGAAATAAATAAATTCTTGAATAGAAATTCAAGAACCTAAATCTTGGTAATAACTTCTTCCTTTAATAGTCATATAAGCATGACAAAAGCTGTCACCTCAATTTTCTGCTCTGAAACATGAATGAAAACACCCCCTAACTGGTCTTACTGTTAGTTAGGACTGTAACATGCATTAGCCTTCCTTATTTATGGTCATGAAGTTATGACAATCAGATTTCTGTTGCTGTGATAAAATAGCTGAGAGTAACAACTTAAAGGAGGAAAAGTTTACTTGGTTCATGGTTGCAGAGGGTTCAGTCCATGGTCACCAATTCTGTTTCTTCCCATCCCATGATGAGTAAGAGCATCACTGTGGGGAGCATGTAGTAGAGAATATGGAGAGGGTGGGGTGACAGAGAGACAGGGAGAGACAGAGAGAGAGAGAGAGAGAGAGAGAGAGAAGGAGACAGAGAGAGGGACAGAGAGAGACAGAGACAGAGAGACAAAAAGATAGAGAGAGAAAAAGACACAGAGAGACACACACACAGAGAGAGAGACAGAAAGAGAAAGGCAGGGAGGCAAACAGGCAGACAGGCAGACAGACAGACAGACAGACAGACAGACAGACAGACCAACTGAGACCAAGAAGTAGACTTCTTGGGAACACCACCAATGATCTACTACCTCCAACGAGGCCCCACCTCCTCACAGATCCACCACCTCCCGACAGTGCTGTCAGTTGCTGACCAAGCTTCAACACATAAGCTTTTAGAAGACATTTGAGATCTAAACAGTAGTGACAATAGACTTCATTATTCTTTGACCAGTGTTCTAATTAAAGTTCTACCGAAACTGAAATTTTATTGTGTATTTACTTGCCATATCAGAAACTTAGCAGAGACATTATAGATTTGCTTTTGAATAAAATATGCATTCATGAAAAAGCACAGGCATTCCACTGTTAGATTAGAAAGAAAAAAAAAGAATAATTCCATTAGTAATAGTTGTCGAAAATGTATTTTCAAAATTTTTCTTTACCAGCTGGCGAGATCTCTCAGTGGTCTAAAGCACCTGCTTAGACAAGCTTAGGCAAGAACTCAAGAACCATGGTTCAATCCCCAACATCATATGCTGCGCCAACCCCACATCCAGGGTGGGCTGAGCCGGTCAAACACAAAAAAAATGTATTTTACTTTCAATCTCTAGCTGTGAGGATACTACTTTGTGTTCACTTTTGCGTGTGTGCACACTTTTCTTTTGCTCCGAATCTGAAGCCTGACTTAAATACTATCTCATTCTCTCAAAGCATTAGAAGACTTTGTGATTTGCCCTTGGTCTTAGGAAATTATCAGTAAGAAAAAGCTTGCTTTTCATCATAGGGGCTCTAATATGCAAGACATTGTGCTACAACTCTGGTCATTAATCACCCCTTCCATCCACTGGAAATACTACACAAGAGTGGCCTCGAAATAGCACAAATGTGTCTTGGAATATTGGAATTTATCATCCCTTACTTAAAAACTTAGAATAAATCTTGACTTTATGCTAAAATCAGAGTACATACTGTATGTCAATATGCAAAAGACAATTCTATGGACTAAGTGGCTGACAAAGATTTTTTAGCAATATTGTGTCTGAATTTCCTTGTAAGAGACGGTTACATTTTAGACCCCTCAGAATCAGCAAGTGACAACCATGAGAAATCACTGCAAGCCGGGTCTCAATTGTCCTTCAAAATCCCATACCCCGATATTAGCTATTAATGTAATAAAAGCATCAAAACAGAGGCATACTATTTCGGACATAAACATGTGGTTTGCATTGAAATCAGCCTTCTGATGTTGCGCAAGCTATATAACATCTCCTAGTCTATTTCCTCATCTGTAAATGAACAGAATTAGCACATGCCATAAGACAATTCCAAGCCTCATCTACATCAAAGTAGTTATCACAGTGCATGGGTTAGGGAATGGGGATCGCTTCCTGGCCTTTTGGCTAAGATCGAGTATAGAGATAAAGAATGGTGTATAACAAGACGTAGAAATGCTATTCAATAAAATGACCACTGACCATCATCTGGGTTTCATGAGAAAGTGGCAAGAGATAAAATAAAAATCAGAGGCCACTTTATGAAGGGTCTAGATTTCTTCAGAGTTTATCTTAAAACCCAGAGAGGATTTTAAACTGGGAAAAGTGGGTTGGAAGAGGATATGTAACATATATTTAGATTCTCCCGTTCAAGGCCCCCCTCCGTGCACACCCACCCCGACCAGTATGGAAGATGAAGTATAAGATCAGAGTAAGTTCCTCCAATGTAGAGGAACCTGTGGCCTTAACCAGCTTTTGTCTTAAAGAGAAAAGACGGGGAAGTTAAGATAGAGACACCACACAAGTCAAGCAGAGGCGCCTGTACCTGGAAGTAACCTGAAGGGATCTAATTAGAGACAGAGGATCTCAAGGAGAGAAGGCAACATGACATGTACGTTGCAGGCCTATTGTCACTAGGCCGTAGTTCAGACTGGGTAGCAGCAGAGGGCTTGTGCTCTCGGGTAGCGATGTGTTCAGCACCCAAGCATGTCAGAAGACACTGCTCCTTAAAGAGTTTTAAATGGCAATGACAGAGTCTGCCAGGTTCTATTATACTGGTAGTAATTGATCACCAAAGAAGCCTAATTAAAGACCAAGAAATTTGAGTTGGACTGGCCGCATGGACCATCGTATTTTTCCTAGACTATCAAAGATCGAGACAAAGCCAACAAATACACCAGCCAGGGCCAGAAACAAATACAAACAGGTCAAAAATTTGAGAGTCCAAGGCTCACTATAACAGTCAGTGAGCTGGAAAAGTTAACAGAAGTTAGCTGTTGGAAAATTTCTACCCTTCCCAAAGGTTGGCTCTCAAGAGCTAGTCCACTGGGGAATCCCTTACAGGGCTTCCTGGCCACATCTCTTAGAGTTTCTGACCCAGTTAATCTGAGGTAGCAGGTAGAGGGTTTGTGTTTCTAGAAAGTCCCTGACAATGTTGATACTGCTGATCCAGAAACTGCCTTTTGAAAATCATTCCCCTGACTGAGGACTTTGGAGTCTGTTCTCTAATTTTCTTGTAACAAGGGACAGTTACTTTCTCTAACTCATTCTATGAATTGACATATTTCATCAAGTAAAAGGTATTAAAATTGATGTAAAAGTGTGCTGAGAGGCAACTGGTCTACCCAAGTGAAATAAAACTATCCCCAAATCTTAGACCCAGAAAGACAGTGTCCCGGTAGAGGAGGTGACCAGGGCTGCCAGGATGAAAACATCCTGCCTTTGCAAACCTGACCTCTGGACCTGCTTCCATCGGTGTGGCCTGAGAGTGTCTTCTTCCCTTTATTTTGCTCAGCAACCAGTTCTACTCCATTGTACCAGGTCAGAACCAGATCTCTTTCCACCAGGAACCTACACAGTCATTTTTTTCAAATACATTTTAGTAAAAGCCCAGTTTTACTTTGTGATGGATTATGAGCCAGAGTCTCCCTTTGCTGACCTTTTTCAGAGCTCTAACTAGCTAGAACTGTCCAAAAAGCCTTCATGAAATACCAAAAGAGAAAAATTAGAAACAATTTCAGGGTACAGTGTTTTAAAAGAGGGAAAGCTCTGAATTTATTTCTCTACCAAAATTCTTAAGTTGAGAGCCTGGGATTTTTACATCCATGGGTCCAGCCTGCCTCTTCTGGCCAGTAGCTTTGCTATGGAAAAGACCACAAATAGAGCACTGTCCTTCAGCAGCTTTCTCGTGCTCTTCTTTCTGTTTTAGAGAAGTAGCATCCTTCCAGATGCGACACCGATCCATGCCATCATCAGCCTCAGACCCAGCCCTGTGTGGTACTGCGCTTCTCAAAGGCTTCTGCAGCAGATATCACAAGACAGAGAGGGTTTTGTGATCAGATTTTCAGATCATTTATACAAAGTCATGCAAAACTCGTGTGTGTGTGTGCGTGTGCGTGTGCGTGTGCGTGTGCATGTGTGCGCATGTAAGAGAGACTCTCCAAGGGAGAGCAATAGTATATCATCTGACTATTTCTTTCCTTCAGAGCATCTCTAGGACTGACCTTACTAATCACTTTTGGAATGATATCTAGATATTAATCCAGTAGCCACGGTGCACACAGAGAGTATGCTTATAGCAGAGCATCAGCTCCAGGAGCTATGGTGTTCACTTCATAAGGGATACGCAATTGTTCACTTCATAAGGGATACGCAAGGAAAAATACAGATCGTAAGTAGGAAGTGCACATCCTAAGTACGGAATGTCAGTGCCCTGGCCTTGGATAAGTTCTTTTCATCCCCTTCCTCCACAGCAGTTTCTTATTCGCCCCTTTGTTTGACATCTTTTTCATTAGTGTGCACAGCACTATTTAACTCTAAAGCACTACATTCAGTTAGGAAAATGAAGACCCCACTGAGAATAGGAGGGCTGATATAGTGAAAGGAGGAAAGGGTCCTGATCCTAACAGCAATAAACTATTCTATGACAAGTTCCTCATATGTCAAATAAAATATCTATTGAATGCACAACTCAGTGTTTGCTACTGTGGTATCTTAAGATCTTGGGGAGGCCTAGGGGAAGGCTCAGCCTCCACAGATAGTTCTTCTGTATCTGGCGATTGTGAAAAACTACTTTAAGGTAGACTGGTCCCAAAGTAAAAGGTGCTTTCCTCTGCCCACAGCTCTGGAGTGGGATAATTGAGAGTCCTGATTTTTTTCTTACAGTTCTGGGTATCAAACTCAGGGTCTCACACATAATAAATACGCACTCTGCTCCTGAGCTGTGTCCCATGTCCCAGATTCAGTCTCTATCCCCCTCTTTCTTTGAGGTGGGGTCTTGCCATGTTGCCCAGGCTGATTTTGCTCTACTGAATTCAAGTGACTTTCCTGCCTCAGCCTCCCAAGTACTAGAACTACAGACAAGTTGAAGTCCTAATTTCTAAAAGCAAAGTGTCTGAAGATTCCAGACATTAATAGATGAAGGTGGCCCAATCAAAAGTATTGAGCATCCCTGTAGACCCCTCCAAAATGTCTTAGCTAACATTTGGATATCTTGCAGCCCTTGGGTGGTAAGACTTGTACTTCAGTCCTTTATATTTATAAAGCAAAAGTTCCCCCATTTGAGTAGCTCCTTCAAGGAGAAGGAATTATCACAGCCTTTTGGGTGACTTCTTTTGGGCAGCAGAAATGATTGGCAGCAACAACTACTCATAAATAACCTCAACAAAATAGATTTATTAAGTGAGTCTGCCTGAATTCTCTAATGTCAAAGATATACAAAACCAAATTGAATAGATTTTAGACAAATTAAAAACTCTCCAAGCCTAAGACAATCCGTGTATTACATTATGCAATATGTTTCTCTTTTTCAAAACAGAAATACACAGAGGTCTTAGTGCACTGAAGACCCTCCATATTTTTCAGAGAGAGAGCAAATATCACTCTTCACAAGTTGAGTGTCACAGGCATTCCGGTCTATAAAATCAACAGGCTCCTGAGATGCAGAGAAAGTGGCATTCGAGCTCAGTCCTGAAGGCTAAGAAGGCTCTGCTTTGTGAAAAGCCCAAAGGAAGGGCATTTCAGACAGAGAAAAAGCATGTGAAATATCCTTCAGGCAGCTGAGAGCTTGGAGTATTCTTGGAACTAGGATACTGTTTTGGCTGGAGTCAAAGTGGACAAGAGGCAGGGAAGTCAGACGGGCCACATTTGGTAAAGAATGTGGATTTTATTCTTAATGCAGTAAGAAGCCACTGAAGTCTTTAACTAGGAGGGACAGTCTGGTTTGCAGTGTTTAAAACATCTCGCTTTGGTTATTGTATCAAAATAGAACTAAAGGGTAGAAAGGCCAGCAAGACCATCAAGAAGGCTTTGAGATGGTGGTAGTTCCTTGGACTGCGGCAGTGGGGATGGTTGTGGAGAGGTGGATGGATTGAAACTGTTCTGGAGGAAGAACCCATGTCTGCCAATGGATTGGATGTAAACAGCGAGGGGAACGGAGGGGGCAGAGGGGCTCCATGGTAACTTGCTGAACTTCCCAGGCAGAATACCATTCTGAGAAAGGAAGACTGTGGAAGGAAGAAGCTTCAGGAAGAACTAAGTGGGAGGCACTTCCTATTTTTATTTTGCAAGTGAAATTGTCTGGGTGAGGTGGGAGCTAAGGTTCTGGTGTCAGAGGAACTCTCTAAGATGAAGATACACTTGGATCTCCAAAGTGTGTGTGACAGTGACCTAAAGCTATAGGACAGGAAAAGATTACATAGAAAAGAGGCAGGCCAACTTTTTCTCGAAAGTACCCTGACAGTAGATATTTTCAGTTGACCATACAGTCTCTTTTGAAAAGCAGCCATAGATGAGCCAGACAGGGTGGCACAGGCCCATTAGCCCAACACTCAGAAGGCTATCTCAAAAAGAAAAAAGAAACACAGCCCTAGATAATATGTAAACAGCTATAAAACTTTATTTACAAAACAAGTAGCGGCCATTTTTGACACACAAGCCAAAGTGTTCCAATCTCTAACCCACATGGAAAATTTAGACTAAAAAGAACAAGAAAACCTAACACAGGGTTTAAGAATTGTCAGTACAAATTATTACGTATACATACTTCCACCATTTGCTGTGCTAGTCGCTATTCTAAGTGCTTTACTTAAATTCCCTTAGTCTTTACAATAAGATTGATAATGTTATCCTTATGCTACACATAAGATGGGCATTGCGACCCATCAAACAAAAACCCTGTGACATAAGTAAGTCTATTTCTCTCTTGAGAAGTCCAGAGGTTGGCTGTCCAGCACTAGTGTGGCAGTGCTGTGGACTTCATAACCAATACACCGTATATATCAGTAGCCCACCATCCTTAGAGCATAGCTTCATCCTTGTAGACAAAAATGGTGGCTGGAGCTCCAGCCTTCATATTCATTACTGCAGGCAGCAGTTAAGTAGAACACAGAGGAAGTAAATGGCATGCAGCAGTAGTCTCATAAGCTATCTTTTAGGCTCCTTTAAAAGCCCCTTATCCTGTTTCCTCTATTACACCCTATTGGCCAGAATTATTCACACAAACATACTCAGGTACAAGGGAGACTAGAAAACATGCTCCTCCACCCCAGGACTATGTGCCCAAATAAGAGGTAGGGAGGAGTCTCTTAGTGATGCAGAAATAATAACAATCACTAGGTCCTGGAAGACTGACTTAAGATTGAGCCTGTGCTTTTCTGCAAGTGGATAGCACTCCTCCTAAGTCATTTCTCCTCAGTTGTGTTATTCCTCAGGCCTCCTGGGTTGAAGACTCACCCGCTCCTCAAAAGCCAACTCGCAGGAAGCCTCTGGGGTGCTGTATGGCTGCCTCCTGGGCAGATGCCTCCTGTGTCTCCCCAAGTCCACTACCTGTCCTTGCCCTCCATTCCTGCCCCTTATGTCTCCTTGAACTGTCTCCTCTCCTTAGCTGGGTCATTCAAGGACAAGTGAAACCAAGTTCTGGTGTGAAGGTAAATTAAGAGCTGAAGGAAATATGTAGAAAATCTGTGAACACAAGAGAAAAGAGTGCAGGATGGCCTGGTCCACGGTGAAAGGGCTGGGGTCAGACACCCAGTACTTAAGTGATTCTCAAATTTCACTTACTATGCAAATAACCTAGGAAATTTAAAACACCTTGATGGGTGGTTTCCCCACATGGTGACTAAAGCAAAATTCCTGAAGGTGACACCTAGTTAGTTACCTAGGATCAATGCTTCTTTTTTTTTCTTTTAAAATACTGATAGTAATCTTCCTTTGCTAAAAGCTTTTTCTTAAGATTCAAGGATTGTTCTACATCAGGATCTTTGAAAATAAGAATATAATAGTTACTGAATCAATGCTTTTCAAAGTCTCTCCTGTGATTTCAGTGTGCAGTCAGGTTTGGGAAGCAACACAGTTAAAAAAAAAAAAAAAAAAAAAAAAAAAAAAAAAAAAAAGACAATAAGAGAGAAACATTTGCCCTTCTCTTGAAACCTAGAGGGTTTGCTGTTTTCACCTATGGTGGTTTCCAGGTATAAGTGGTTAGTCCTGTTCTTTTAAGTTGTTTCCTACCAGCTCCAGGAAAAGGTGCAATTATATAATAAATTATTATTGACTGAAATCTTTTTGGCCAGGGAGATAGCTCAGTGGTATAAGTGCCTGCCTGATAAGAGAAAGGTCTTGAGTTTGATCACTGGTACAAACAAAAGAAAGAGAGAGAGAGAGAGAGAGAGAGAGAAAGGAAGGAAAGGAAGAAAGAAAGAAAGAAGAAAGAAAGAAAGAAAGAAAGAAAGAAAGAAAGAAAGAAAGAAAGAAAGAAAGAAAGAAAGAAAGAAAGAAAGAAAGATTCCTAATGAAAATTATTAAAGTCTTCCTGAGTTTACCTAATGCTGTTTGGTACACTGTGAGTCAAATAACTGCTAAGTGTCTCTTTAAGTAACTACATTAGAATAGTTAGTCAAGGAAATAGCAAAACACCATCACTGAATTTCACCTCCCTTATGACATGTACTATGTCCAGACTGCTTTATCGATTTACAAGAAAGCATGCAGGATCAATTCCTCTCATAAGATCCATGATTGCTTCCATTTGGGTATGAAAGGACATACTTCAAATTCAAGTTAACCTCCATTTTCAACTAACAGCAGTGCAAGTTTCTTGCATTCATTAGGAGGTAAGGAGTGTTTCAATCAGTGAAAGGAAGGCATCTCCAGAGTCTTATTCTGTTTTACACAAAAATTAGTAAGTTTTCTTTTCTTAGTAGTACCTCTGGGGCTGGCCAGATAGCTGAGCAGGTTAAAGTGGCTGCTTGGGCAGTTGCAGAAGCCAGGGTTCTTCCCAGCCTACTATGCTGGCCCTATCCCCATCCCCGGGGGCGCACTGAAACTGCGATTGAGACTGGGCCTGGTGGTCTTTGCCTGTAATCCCGGTGCTTGGGAGGCTGAAAAGCAGGAGGATCACTACGAGTCTGATCTGTGCAGTGAGAACCTGTGGACCCTGTACTAAATATGCAGGAAAAAAAAGAAAAAAGTAAGATCTCAGAGAATCTAGCCTTTTAAAATATTCAATAAACATTTTGTTGATTCTCAGAGCACTTTCAAATGTTTAGCAAAAGCCAAGAAGAGTAAAACTTTGGGGCGCATTTTCTTTTTTCAATGCAGTGAAAACCAGTGCCAGGGGCGGATAACACTCGGAGTTCTCAAGCACATTTAGAGACTTCTGAAAATTGTTTTAAGTGTTCCTATGGAATGAAAGTTGAAGCTCTGGCTTTAGTTGACACTGTTACTGGTGAAAAGCAAGAAAGAGCTTGGATTTGTGCCTTCAGTAAAAAGAGAAGAGGCCAGAAAATGTGCTGGGCAAAACTGCAAAATCAGACAGATCCAACATACAGCTCCCAAGCAGATAAAGAGGCCCCAGGGTATGTGTGGTGGCCAGGAAAGATGACTGCTCTATTAAAAGGTTGATCTGCATATTCGTTTTGGAAAATTTGAAATAAATAAATTATATCAGACAAAAAAAAACATAAGGCCCGGATTTCTTCTCCCGGGGTTTGCAGAAAATAGTCATTGCTTCCAATAAAATGTTTTG
This sequence comes from Myocastor coypus, assembly GCA_004027025.1. Taxonomy (NCBI): domain Eukaryota; kingdom Metazoa; phylum Chordata; class Mammalia; order Rodentia; family Myocastoridae; genus Myocastor; species Myocastor coypus. The sequence goes on from PVJA010008196.1 coordinate 29,119, forward strand.
ACATCTTCAGTAGGGAGAAAATGTTAATTGTAATGTTGTGTGTATGTGTTCTTAAAAACACTTGCAAATAAATCTTTGATTTGTTTTAAGAGCAATCAGTGTAAAAACACTGTTAAAATGATAACTGTTTTCTCTGTCCCTTATGGTGACGTCAGTGCTTTCTAGGATATTGTAATTCATGTTCCAGGTTCAAATATCTCAGTTGGAGAACAGGCCTTGTTTTATCGTTCAGGTGTGACTTTTTAGGAGTCTGATTATTAACCATCTACATGGGTTGTCCCGGGTTTCTTCTCTCATTTGAGTACATCTTCTGCTTATTCTCTAAGTCAGTGGCCACTTTACTGCCTATTAAAATGACATTATTCAAAGACTGTGCCCCCGTGGTCCATCTGACTTTGTGCTATTTAGCTAATTGGTGGCTGAAACAATGGTTCCTTTTGTAGAGCCATCTTTGTAGTCACCACTTCGTTGCTTTGTACTCAACAGACAGCCCATGGTTCCCTGAAGAGCTATAAAGCCTCCCTTTTTCCTATGTTCCTGACACAAAATTCTGTGTTGCAATTCATGATGAGCACTACATGTCCAAGGCCTTTGCTTTGGCTTATTGTCAAATACCACAATTTTGTATTAACTGGGGTCCCTTGGAAAAGAATACCACAGTCCAATATTCACGGACCAGGAAGGACCCATCACTACCTGTGGACCTGCCCATCAGACTGCCAGAAAAAGAGAAGAAACCCCTGGCTTAACAGAAAACAGCATCACTCTTATTGATCTCATAATCTGGAACACATGTGCACGCATGGACACATACATACCTGTGACTCTCCCTCCACAAGGAGAAACACCCCATTAGTAACCATCTTTCTAAGCATTTATGATCTAATTTGATATTTGTTAACTTCATAGTTAAAACACAAAATCACTTCCCTTTTCGATGACTATCTTTAAGTGTCAAGTGTATTAACACTACACAAATCACATAAAAGCTGGAAAACAACTTCAAAGCAACTCTCAGTGGCAATAAAACAAGTTTTATTTTTATATACTACTGGTTACAGTGTTCCTAAACATAAACAGAATAGAAAAACTGCTGTAATACAAGGTTATTCCTTATACAGGGGCATTGGAACACACTCAAAGATTTGATTTCCTTACAAACAACACAAAGATGGTTAAATTAAATTTTAGCTCTCACATAGTTTAGTGCTAACAATGTAGAAAGTACAGGCCAGCAAGATAGCTCCACAGACTAAGCTCCTGCTTACGTAAGCGCAGGAACTGGAGTTTGATTCCCAGCCCTGCATGCTGCTCCAGCCCTGCCCCCAGGCACACTGAGCCAGCTACCAAGTCCAGGCATGGTGGTACACGCGTATAATCCCAGCATTGAGGGAGGCTATAAACAGGAAGATCACTGCAAGTCTAAGCTGCATAGTGAGACCCTGTACCAAATACATAAATTGAAAAGAAAGAAAGAAAGAAAGAAAGAAAGAAAGAAAGAAAGAAAGAAAGAAAGAAAGAAAGAAAGATCAGGCACAAGGAACAGAACAATATGCACAATTTCAAATGTGTCCTTCTTTGGTGTGATTTAAAAACTAGTGAGACCCATGTGTCATGAGAAGGTAGTGGAATCCTGCTATTAAAAGCCAACTGGTAACCTTCAACAATAGATTCAAGCACTCATGTTTGTACAATTAGATTAATGTTTTGAAGTCAGTCATCAGGCTCATTACTAATGGATTTTCTCTGGTTCATACTAATAAACCAGATTATTGATTTTAGGATTGTCTGTGTATCCAAGGATATTCCCTAAGATGTCTTTATAGTGTTTCATGCTTAAGTTGTCAACCATAATGATATAACCATGAGTAATCATTTTCTAATCATGTTGAAAGGGGTGCAAAATAGCATATAAAATGCATCTCCCAGCTTCAGAGTGACAGAGACATGGTTGCTGTCACTCCCCTGTCATGTAGCTCCTGTAGGAGGTCATTTCTACCTGCCCACTGTCATCCCCAGGCATTAGCTACATGCACAGCTTAAGACCTTTGCAGTCATAAATCTTCTTTCCAGTATGTTTGAATGCCAGGAGAGCTCAAAAGGCACTTCTGCCTAAATAGGTTTTAGCATATCAGGTGCAATGCCGAAGTAAGGCAGGCTGGGTTGCTGTGTTGGTGGTGGTTATTCATCGTCCCTTCTCATTTCATGTGTATGTATGTATGCTTCTCAGTGTATATGCCTGGCTCTCGGGGTGTATGGGGCTGGTGAGTGCATGCATAGAGTGTGTGGATATGTAAAGTAGAAACTGAACCAGGCTAACAAAATGAACTACTGTATGCAGGAAATATATGAAGTGCACCCAGCTGCCAGTAGCAACTGCTACATGCAATCTACTGGTTATTACACATATTTTGAAGATAGTCCGGGTTCCAGTGGTTGTGATGTTCAGGCTGTGCCCAGTAACAGCATATATATGGAACAGGCCTGGGTAGTGAATCAGCCTTATACCAGTAGTTACCCTGGAAACATGTTTAAAAGCAAGGACTCTGACTTGGACATGGCCCTGAATCAATACAGCCAACCTGAATATTTCACTGAAGAAAAGCCTACTTTTTCTCAAGTGCAGTCGCCAGCGTATTCTCCAAAAAAAGGTAGGGACCCTTTTGTTTAAATTTATTCAAAGTTTCAGTGCTTATTTCCATTTCATTTTAAAGTTAGTTTGCATCTGCTTGTTGACCTCTTTGAATTTAAACACTGAATATTTGAAATTAAAAACTGCAGTAAGAGAGGTTGCTAGGTGACTGAAGGACTCTGAACATGAAGATTTCTCAGCACTTTCTTCATATGTGAAACCTGGATACTTGCTTTGCTATACTGTGTTGGCATATGTGGGGAGATGGAGATGGAGATGGAGATGCGGATGTGGAGAGCTCTGAGTATTACTGGTTTCCTTGCTAAAGAGAACACGCAAAACATTTCCCCTTTGTGAATGGGTGTACTGGTATTTAAAGTGCAATAATTCTCCCTGATTCAAATTCAGATCAAAAATTCATTTGACTTTTTTTTCATGGAATTTCCTACAAAAGCAGTTTAGTTAACTAAAACACTAATTTTTGGCTTCTTTAACAGCTATAATGTTGATATGTTGGACCTTAATATATTCATTTTAATGTATTTACTCATATTTACCTATCCACATCAGCTATAAGATATTTACTTATACCTACACAAACTATAAGCATGTATAACTCAAAGTAAAACATTATAATTTACCTTGCATTGTATCCTTAAAGTTTAACATGTCTACAACCATATCAAATGAACACCCTATGTAAAAGCAAATTAAATATCTTTCAAAATATCCAATCTCAAGAGCAAAGCACATTTATCTTACTAGACATAAGACTTAATTTTCCATCAACATAACATTTTTTGCATTACTAAAAGGTTAAAGAAGAAAAAGAGACAAATGGATAATATAAAAGGAACTTAGTAGCAACTACCAGATAGAAACCTTTTCTAGAGTAGTTTAAATTCTACTGCTGATATGCCAAAAACTTTATTTTTCTGAATATGAGATACAGGATTTTCTAGAGGGAACCAAATTTACAGTTCTCTGTAACTTGCAAGAATATAATGTCCTTCAGTCTGCAAAGGTAAATTTCTCTGTGGAATTAATTGTAAAACATGGTGTGGCTCACTGAACTGCGGTTTTGTATAACACTTATCATTTGCTTTTCATAATTTGACTCTGTTTCAAATGATCCTGCTATTAAAGCATGTTTTTTGAAAACTAAAACTAGAATTGCTATTTTTCTACATATAGTGAAATTCTGTAATTTCCATCCATGAAATATGAAAGAGATCACAACATTAAAGACATTCAGAGTTGTTTATCTGTATTTTCATTTAGTTGCATATCCTCTTAAAGATATTATAAGGAGTACACCCTATGAATTTCCTAACTTGAGACAGGCTGAATGTTGGTCCTCTGTTTCCTTTATTTTTATAAGAGAAGAAAAAAAATAATAAGCATTAGAAATAATATAGAATTTCACTAAGCAAGATGATGCAAATTTGACAGTGTTTGTTATATTGCATATTGTTGTCTTCAAATTAGTTGTTCAGGTTACCAGATATAAGCATGCAAATCGGTCCAAAAAAAAAGGAAAACAATCTAAGTATTAACTATTCCTTTCGATAAACCGAATAGAAATCAACAGTACAATTATCCCAGCTATTCTTGTATATACATGTATACTTTTCCCTTCCTTATTTATTTCTTTTCTCCTTTCCCTCATCCCAGTTGTTCCTTCCCTTTGAGCAATTTCTTTCCCTTTCACAATATCTAGTGTAGCTTTCAGATCATATTTACTCTTTCAGGTTCTTACATTAGGGAGACAATACGATGTTTATACATGTGTGTGATTTATTTTACTTATGAGTGGTCTCTAGCTGCATCCGTTTACTATTGTAAGTAACTTAGCTTTGAAAAGAATTTGAAACTGTCTCGTTAGGCTAGACTGGATGTGAATTTGTCTGTCTCTCCATCTATTTTGCTCTTGAAAATTCTTGCAGACTACTCAATCTCTTTCACTTTTGTCTTTTCACTTTGTTTGCTTCAGCCAGCATTGAAGAATATTTGCTTAAAAAATATGAAACCAGGGATTCTTTAGTAATTAACTTGATGCATGAACTAGAGGAAAAGACATTGTATTCATATATTGATGTAATTTCTCAAAGCCATATGCCATTGAAAGGCCACTGCCACCTGCCAAACTCACTAAATCAGAGCAGACAAATATTCTTAAATGCACCATTATTTACTTTTACAAGTCTTTAGAGTAAATCCCAGTAAAACTAAACCCAGCTGTTAACTGTCTCTTAGGACAAAGGACTGTACCCAATGTGCTTATCCATATTGATCCAGTATTGATTTTTCTTGTTGGAGGGAGACATAAGTAGTGTCTCATTAAGGCAAAATTAAGACTACAAACAGGTGTTCAAGAGGACAGACCTCATTTCCAATTGGGTTTTTTATCTGTTTTCACAAAATTTATGTCTTGTCACTGTCACTAGAGACTTATTCATCATTTACAAAGCTCACTTTTATATATTTTAAGCATAAGTCATTCTGTAGCCTTGGATTAGAATTTTCTAACATGTAAAGAGATCACAGTCTTGGGTTTTATTTTTTTTGTAATATAGGTACACAATGATAAAAGTACAAGAATGGTTGAGTTACCAGTCCTGAGGAGTATTTATTTTTTAAAAAATGAAACCAGGGATACTTACCAGGTAGACTTTAGAATAACTTAGTTTTCCTACTTTTGTTTATGGTTTTGCATTTATAGCCAAGAAGAAAAAGAGATTAAGCTCCTAAAGCTTTGCAAACGTAAACCAATGCAGATCAATTCATTAAATGACATTTTAAAAGAAAACTTCAAGAATGGGGGAAGGGGAGTCCGGAATTTTCACACTGAAGACAACTAAAATGCAGGCTCTGATACCTCTTATTTTTCATGTAGAACATGAGAAAGCAAACTTTTAATTTTTAAAATTTAGGGACAAATAAAAGAAACCTGGGGCCTGGCAGGATGGCTCAGTGGTCTAAAGTGCCTGCTTTGGAAAGCTTAGGCGGCTGCAGGGACTGCGGTTCGATCCCCGGCACCACATGCTGCACCAGGCTGAGCCGGCCATTAAAATAAATAAATAAACAAACAAACAAAAAAAAAGTTCTGAAACAAGAAGAAAGAAAGAAAGAAAGAAAGAAAGAAAGAAAGAAAGAAAGAAAGAAAGAAAGAAAGAAACCTGCCACTTACGAGGCATAAGCTCCTGTTTTATCTTTCAAGCATCGTAATTCTGGTTCATTGTGTTCCAGTCAGTCTCCCCGTAAGCCCGCACCCTCTGTCCCCCACCAATTGGGAAGGAAAGGGAAAGACTAAGGTTCAAATCAGACAAAGGAGAGTTGGCAGCCGGGATGGTGTGCCTTCCTCTTTGTAGCTAGAATCTGAGCATAGTTTAAAGTTAATGTCTTGTTTTATTTTCTTCCTTTTTTCCTCCATTTTGGCTGACTGTTTCCACCAGATATTCTCATTACATTCCACAGCCCTCCAGCAGGAAGGCTGCCTTCCCAGACTCCCCTCAGTCTCCTGGTCTCTTTAAACTGAATCATCCCCCGAGTCAGCCCATGCAGCTCTCCCCATGGGATCCTTTCCACAACCTCCTATGTACTCTCTTTATAGGGAATGCATGTCCAGAAAGCCATGTTTCGGAAAGTAGATGTGTTTGTATCAGAGTTCATTATCTGTCCAAGAGAACAAGAATTTCCTGGTTTTGAGCCAGGGTCAAAGAATGGGCTGTGTTTGTCCTGTTTAATTTTGCTATTGATTGGACATGTTCTTGCTCTATCATGGTATTTATTTTATACAAAAAAAAAAACCTAATAACTGAAACAGAAATTCCATATGGAATTATACTTTCTGAATCTGCTTTTATTGCCCCTCTGTCAGAAGACAGACCCAATTCTTTACTTTTTCTCATGTTTCATTGTCTCCATATACCATTAGAAATACAAATTAAATGACAAATTGGGGGGGGGGGTGTTTGAAGAGATACATGTTAAGAGAATTGGATTAAAATGAACAGTTAAGCCCCAAAGAAATAGGGTCTCTAACCAGAATGTCTGTGGCCTCTTTTAAGTTAGAGAAGGATTGCTATGTAGTAGTTGCTGATAGAGATGCTACAATGTCTACCCCCAGGGGAAAAAAAAAAAAATATCACATATATAGCATGAAAGACAACTGCTGTTAAGCCCTAGAATTATACGGGAGAGGGGAGAGAAAATTAAAAAGGAAAGATTTACGAATCCTAGTGCGGGTCACTTCCCGATACAAATTTAAAGGATCACAAAACTGTACTTTGTCTCCCATGAGCTTACCCTCCCTTTCCTCTTCTCTCTCCCCACCTCCTTTCTCTCTATCACTCTTCCTATCTCCCTCTTTTGCTACCTCTTTCTCTCATTTTTCTTCCAGTTGAATTTGTTTAAAAAGAAATGTGATCAGTCCACCTAGACATCTCTTTAAAATGTGATACCCACATTGTTAATGTGATTGCAGATTTTTCTGCAATGAGCACATAATTTTGAGGATATTAACATAAATCTTATTTTAGTATTTTAAGTTGGGTACTGTCACTCATAAAACATCGAGGCAAAACTACTCCAGAAAATAATGCCACTATATATATATATATATATATATATATATATATATATATATATATATATCAGATTTATTCTTCAAAAGGTTAAATAAAAGTTCCTCTTAGCACCTCAAAATGGAAGCAAAATAGACTTTTGTTTCCAAACCTACCCCAAAGGCAAACAAAAGAATGATCTGACTCTTGTTACCTTTGCTTTCTGAATTAGCTACCTGTCTTCTCAGAGGCACATCCTTCAGAGATCTTGCTGGGTGCCCTAAACTTGTCCTAAATTGTGCACTGCCACTCCTTACCCAGCTAATGATTAGAGTCCACGGCATTACGAGGGGGCTTGGGAAGGATGGGCGGTGCTGTTCATTTCCCACCTTCAGGGTTCATGTCCATCACCCCGCATCCCTTCACGAATGCTTTCCAAGGCCAACACCAAAGCCTTTCTCGTAGCTCCAAGCCTCAAGTGCATTCAGCCGGAGGCGGGGCTGCTTCTCAGTCTACCAGCCTGCTGGCCCAGCTCTTCAAAGCCCACCATTCCCAGGTAGCTTTCTTTCCAGTGCAGCCCACCTGCTGAGCTGCCTTGCGCTGTCCTTGGTACCCTGTCCTCTGGGCTCTCCTTCTACCAGCTGCTGGAGAGCATTCCCTGGCTTTTCTTGGAAACTCCACAACTCCAGACTTCCCAGTCATCATCCCACTTCGGCCCCCTTACTTGTCTGCAGATAGCTCCCCCTGTGTCACCCTATCCTGCCCTCCACGGGTCCTCTCCTCCCTATCGAGGATTTCTGCTTCCAGCCACTCAGTGATAATGCTTCTGCACCTGTACTCACACAGGGCTTTTTAAGGCTTCAGGTTCTTCCGCATGGCCTATTAGACACAACTCTGATATTCTGTTTTAATTCTGGGTTTGTGTCTCTACCCATAGCTGCTGTTCCAAAAGTCTTGACTAGTCTCTCTATAGACCCCTCTCTGCTATTCCAAATCCTCGCTGAACCAATGATGTTTTCTTCTAAGTAGAACTTACTGCCAAACTACTACTACTACTACTGTGCCATTTGCAGCCTGTATGGCCTCAGGTCACTGCCTGGCCTCGCATCCTGCCAGCCTCTTCTCTATAACCAGCACATGTTCGTGCCACCCTTGCTTCTAGCCAGACACCTTCCTTCAAGGGCTAGTTATCCCCCTTCTGTACAGCAGTTCTCAGTGATTTGTACAAATCACACTGTTAAAAAAAATAATAAACTACTAAAAAGCGGACATAAAATGAATCAGACTAGAGTTCCAGAGTCTTAACCACTGTGGATATCTGGAGTCAGATAAATCTTTGTCATGGTCTCCATCCTGTCCAGCAGAGGAAGTTTAGTGCCATTCCTGGAGTCTGAACACTGAATGCCAGTATAGTATATATGCAGGTACACACACTCACACACACACTCATACACACACACACACACACACACACACACACACACACACACACACACACCAGTAATAGAAACCAAAATATCTCCAGACAATGTCTGCTAGGGAACCAAATTATCCCCAATTGAGAACCACTGCTTTACTAGTAAAGAATTTAGCATTTAGAGAATACCTGAAAATATGTTTACGAGGATCCTTTTACAATGTAAATATTCCTCTTCAGTTTCCAAATGAAAAGTTTACATTGCTGTATATTGAGTTCTGCCGAAGTGGAATTTGCCCAAACATAGATACACATGTAGTTGTGCAACTCAATCCTTACCTCTAAAAAAAAAAAAAATCCTTACCTCTGTGTTATTGGTCAGGCTTATAGCCTGGATCTGAGGCTGTTCCAGCCTGAATGCATGTTTCTGTCAAATCTGTCTAGATCTGAGCACCAGGAAGGAGCAGAGCTCTTTTATCTCCCTGTCAGTAAAGTGTGCAGCTACTACAGCTGCAAGACTTGCCTGGAGGGAGCTCAGGACAGCTTGTGGCAATGATGTCATCCTGGTGACAGAATAATTCCTTCAGCTTTAGGCAGTAGACAGCTGAAGAATTGATAGCCTACGTTTTTAGGGCTAGACTCCTGAATCCCATTCTGAGTAGATTTTCAGATTAAAAGGAAACCAGTGTTTCTCAGGTATGCAAGACAATAAATAATTACCAATGTAACCGTGTGAGCCCAGAGCTATAAATGAGCGCTCAAAACGAAATCTGAGGTAACTGCCTGTTTCTGGCCACTTCCCTCCTACCCTCCCCTTCCTACTTTTCTAATACACTTGGCCTTGTTGCTTCCTAACCCAAACTCTCTCTTTCAAAACAGGAAATGACCTCAGTACCAAGGCTCTAAAATGCCATTGCCCCCAAGTAGCAGAGGGCTGGTATATTTTGGAAGAAAGACATGTTATTTCATAATGGCAGTTTATTTTAAAATTTTCAAAAAAAATAAAATGGAATAAATTTTTCAATCAAGACATACAATATTTATGTGTTACATGATGAAAATATTCTCATTTTTATAAAGCAACAAGTACTTTCTTTTTCATGGGTTACTTTTAACATTTTTTTAATAAAGACAAAATTCTGTGAAATGCTACCTTATAACACAATACCAGAACAAGCATAAAAGGCAGTTGACATTGAGCATTAGAGCTGGGAGATAGTAAGCATTAGTGCTGACTGCAGAGACATAGAAATGGTGTCTCTTTCTTGGGGTGCAGGGCTGCTTCAGTGTTGCTGTTAGACAATTTGGGCTCAGTACTGCCATCAAGATTTCACAGGAAGCAAGGATTGTGGATTTCATGTGACATTTCTCGATTTTAAAACTTGATTTTTAAAAACACTTGGGAAGCAAACACTGCAGTCTACCAGAGCTACATGTGCCCTCTTGATTAAAATCCATCATGCCAGTCTATTTCCCTGTAACGATTTGCATCTTCAAGTGTTCTTGCTCTTAATTGTCGGTTGAAAGGTGATGTGGACTACAACGACAGGAAGAAAGAAATTTAGCTATGACTTCTTGTACATAATGCCAAGACTGGCTCTAAAATTGCCAAGTATGCTTTAGTTTTAGAAATTCTTATCAGAAGAAATAGTGCAAACCTGCTTTTCCCCTTCTTCTGCCCTAATGCTTCAGATGGAAATCAAGAGTCCCTTGTCACTGGGTCCTCATCCCACTTTCTAGACTTGTCCCTGACCTGGTCCCACTTCCGTTTCTGCCTCTGCTCTGTTCCCGTTGGATGGCACATGAAGTCCAGGACTGCTATCTACCAGCAGCTAAAGATTAACATAATACGAGGCTTTGTTCCTAATACTACCAACTAAACGTAAAAGGAATCAGGATTAGTATGCTAGCAAATAACTAAAAGATAAACCATTCAAGGTTTTTAGGTCTGTAAAGCAACGACACAAGTGGAAGTCACCAACAAAGAAAAAGACTAACTCGGATGCATCTGAGTTCTTGCATGAATGAGCAGAATGTGACGGTGCATGCTTATAACTCCAGTACCCTGGGAGACTGAAGCAGGAGGATCACAAATTCAAGCCCAGCCCAAGCAACTTCAGTACCTAAAAACAGTGTGTGTGTGTGTGTGTGTGTGTGTGTGTGTGTGTGTGTGTGTGTGTTTGAGACATAATCTTACTATGCAGTTCAAGCTGGCCTTAGCCCAGGCTGGTCCTGAACTTGCAACGATCCTCCTGCCTCAGCCTCCTAAGTTCTGGCATTATAGATGTGTGTATCTGGGCAATAAACAAATAGTTGGGAGAATAGCTCAGTGGAGAGTCCCTGAATTCAATTCCCAGTAATGAGGAAAAAATAGATAACATAAGCATACTAGTAATGGGGCAGTTTCTTTAGAAGAAAATATAGACTCATTCTGAATCCTAGCGTACCTGGGGTTTGTTGGCTCTGAGTTCTTAGTTGTAAAGATCAATCAGAATTCACTTTGACTATTTTCAGGATGAAGGGAGTTGTTCATCAGACTTCTTTCCTAGTAATCAATGCAGCTCCTCAACTACACAGTACAGCCTACACGTTCTCTACTTTGTTGAAGTGCCCAGGGTCTTTACCATTACCATCGATAAAAATGGCTCCCTTAAAACAGCAGGCCTGGTTCTGCTAGGTATGTGGGCTCACCCAAAAGGTAATATCAGTCAGATGGAAAAAGGTCTTCAGATTCAACATCTTTTCCCTCCTTCCTACGCATGACCTTTGATTTTAGATTCATCATGAGATTAATCTGCTTAATATTTATTCCCTAAGAGCCATAAGTCTGTCAGTAAGTTCTAGAGTATTTCTTCCTAGAACCTGGCATGCTGTTAGCATTCAATCAGAAGAAGTAAACTAGCCAGGCTCCTGATTTTAGCCATATAGAAGAAAGCACTGAATTTACTGTAAGCTGAAAACGGCAACTTCATTATCTGTTATACAATTTTGTAGCATAACGTACAAGTTTCCCCTTCTGTATCCCAATTTTTCAGAACCAAATTTTATAAAACTACTGTTACCAGTAAATAGATAAGTTGTAAAAACATTCTGCTAAGTAAAAAGCTACTGGGTGGGGAGATAGCTCAGTAGAGCAAGCACTTGCCTGGCAAGTGCAAGGGCCTGAGTTCAATCCCTGGTTCTGCAAAAAAAAAAAAAAAAAAAAAAAAGCTACATATTATATGATCCCACTTGTATGAAATCTCCAGAGTTAGCACATTTGTAAGAAATGAAAAGGGTATACAAGGAAGGGATAGGGGGTGACTCTTAAAGGTGTGAGGTTTCTTCTTCTTTTTTTTTGTCTTTTTTGAGACAGGGTCTCGCTGTACAGTTGAGGCTGGCCTTGAGCTCACTTTTGTAGCCCAGGCTGGTCTCGAACTCTCACAGATCCTCCTGCCTCAGCCTCCCGAGTGCTGGGATTACAGGCGTGCGCCACCACGCCCGGCTTTCTTCTTCTTTTCTTTTCTTTTCTTTTTCATTTCTTATGAAAATGTCATAAGGTTGATAGTGATGACAGTTTACAACTCTGAATATAGTACAAGCCATTGAATTATATAGTATGTGAATTATATCTTAATAAAGTTGTTACCAAAAGATTATTTTTAAAGAGGTACTATTTTATCAAATCAGCTTATTTTGTATGCAAGATGCTCAGAAATTCATCAGAGATTGCCAAATGCCAATTTAAAAAAAAAAAACCTAAGTCCTTTGTTGAATAAACAGATGGAGTTTGCTTTCATAATAATGTTTGATAAAATGTGATTAAATGACAATGTAGTTTATTATTCTGAAAAATAATGTGTGTGAGCATATAAAACTGGTGAAAATATCACTCTTGAGCTAACACACCCTATCATGGGTCTTAATTTTTGGGGGTGTTGTTGACCAAGTTTCTTCAACAGTTTCCTAGGACAACACAGAGATGCAGCTCCTCAAATCAGCAGGTTTCAGAACTGTGTCCTGTGCAACGCTGGCATTATGACAAATGCCAGCCATTGTCTAGACAAGGCAACAGAACTAATATTACATGTGCATCTTCCACATTTTGGCTTATTGGCAGCACGTTACTCATTTTGTGAATATAAGAAAGAGAAAAGATGAAGACTTTGAGATTAATAGCAGGAAATCGGTTCTCTAGGAGGATCCATGAGCATGTGACATTGTCAAGTGTGTCCATTAGCCTGAAGAGAAGCCCTCTCCACCTCGCCATTATGTGTGGGATGCTGTTGCCTGGTAGAAGTCATTTAATAATGAATAAGGGCGTAAGACATAATGATTAATGTGTCATGACTTGTGGCTGACTGTTTTAGATAAATAAGATGGTTCAGAACTAACACTGTGAGGAAAACAAAGCAATGAGTAGGGTACACTAGCATGATCATGTAAGTAGCTGCCATCAACTTAAGTAGACATTTCTGTAGATTTGGGGATTTAAGACATTTTGTGACATTTTGTCACTTCCACCTACCAAAAAAGTAATCTGGGAGAAATAAGAGAATTAAGAAAACTCCATCTCTCAGAGCAGTCAGAAGATGAAAGTTGGGCCCAGGAGATATCTCAGCATTCTAAGTGCCTGCCTGGCAAGTGCAAGGATCCAGGTTCAATCCCCAGAATTGTGTGTTGTGCTGGGCCCCTGCACCATACTGGTCACTGAAATTGGTCATGGTGGCACACACCTGTAATCTCAGCACTGAGGAGGCTGAGACAGGACGATCACTATGAGTCTGAGTTACCTAGCGAGACCCTGGACCAAATAAATTAATAAATAATTAAAAGACTAGGAAACAGAATATGAAAAGTCTACTTTCTCATTAGTGTTGGGTTCTAGAATTTACAGGGGTCAAAACTACATAAATGAGCTACAGAAAAGAACAAATCTTTAGTGCCCTACTGTCAGTGCCAAAAGATGAAAGCAACAGGTGTAGTGAGGTAGGATGGAGTATGGTGGGATGAAGTGAGTCACACCCGCCTTCCCAACTATGATTAACATCCTGGCTGCCATGCTGTGGCTCACCTATGGCATGTCCCAGCACAGTGCCCAACTGGGTGACAATAGGTACCTAGAATAGAGGGAATGGCTTGGATTCTTTCTCCCTTTATCTCTCTAGTCCATGTGGGATGCCCAGCACTGAATATACTTCTCTCCATCAGATCAACTGTACACAGCTGAGAGGTCTCAGAGGTGAAAGTGTAGCTCTCCTGAGAATGCCAATATGTAATCTACTGGAAGATGTCGGTCTACTAACATCTGTAGTTTAACAATTACTTTCTAAGTTGGTGTCTAACTGCCAGACAGGCACATGAGTACCCAACCTCTCCAACACTTGTTATTATGTCAATTTCAGGAATACTATCTTTGTGAGTGGGAGCTGATGTCTCGCTGTTTGATTTGCATAGCTATAGTGACATTGAGGATCTTTTCATCATTTTCTCTTTTTTATATCATTGAGGAAAGATCAGAGCTGGAAAACCAGAACCCAGTTGCTTATCTATTTCTCAAAAAAAGAAAGCATGCTCTATTCCTTTTTGTCTTCTCAGGACCTACTGTAGTGTTTAACGCCTATCTAGTAGATGTTAAATAAACATTGATAATTGATGAATAGATGAGAGATCAGATAACACAAAAGCCATATCAGTTCCTTTTTTGCTGCCCAGATACTTCCCAGAATTCTCTTTTAAAATGTCTGGTGAGAGTTCTGAAACCCTGGAAGTGAGCTCAACAGATGAATCAGGGTTTTCATGAAGCCAAAGTAAACCAAGAAGAGCTGCAATATAATTTTATACATCACCAAATCTCTCTTTGAAACCATCTACCTGCCTCCCAAGAAGTAACATTTTTCTAAATTAAAATCTGAGCAAAGTAATTTCTAAGAAATTATGAAAGAGATTCATTTCATTCTGTTTTCTTTATGACTTTTCTTCTCTGAAAAATGAGTCCTGAGAAACCTACCTTAATAGAAGGTTGGTGGAAATTTCCTAGTAAAATATGCAGTGAGTTACCAGTCATCTCAACCTAACTGATCTTTTATTGAGACTAAGCTTGCCGAGTCACAGAGCTCCCTAAGAACCATGGGTGGTTTTATTTTCTCATTTATAATTGTACCTTGTTTTGATATTTTGGCCCACCCTAAGACTGTGCTTTAGTGGTGGAGAGTTGATATATGTGGGACTGAACTTGCCTGTCCAAAGCAGGTTTGGGGAGATGGAGGTATTGTCTTCATGGAGAAGAAACAAAGACAGACTAATTTTTTTAATACCTCAGTTTCCAGGGTTAAGGAAATTAAACTGACAAACTAGAAGCACCCTAAGGAAGGAACTTTGGATGGTTGGATTTTCTTTTCTTCAAGAGAACCACCATTGGTTCATACTACTCCATGTTGTTAGATTGTGTATTATAACATTCCAAATGTACCATGTTGTTTTATATGGCCTTTATCATTCTATTAAACCCTTTATTTTTAGTAAAGACCAACATAACTTACCCTGGGTGTTGGAAAGTAAGAGCCTCTCATCTCAGTCTCTGCTAGGGAAGTCCAATGTGACCTTGAAGAAGACCTAGACCAAAAGGGCAGTTTCTTTCCTTCAAAATTACTCAAGAAATTGGGGCTGGGGAGATAGCTCAATGGCTTAGACCATCCTTGGCAAGTGCAAGGACCCAGGTTTGATCCCTGGTACTGCATGCGATGCCAGACTCACCATGTTGGCCAATGAAACCTGGTGTGGTGGTGCATGCCTATAATCCCAGCACCAGGGAGGCTGAAACAGGAGGATGACTATGCATTGGAGTTACATAGTGAGGCCCTGTACCAAATAAATAAATAAATAAATGATTTTTTAAAAGAAGTACTTACATATCTCCTAGGACCTTCTCAGCTATGAAGGTTTCTGAAATCAGTGCGGAGTGTATTGACCCCACAGTAGTCAAAGTCTGTCAAGAATGAGTTCTTAAATAAGCCATGTAAAAAATTATGTGTGTGTGTGTGTGTGTGTGTGTGTGTGTGTGTGTGTGTGTGTGTTATCCAGAGTTCAGTGTTCTGAGTAATCCAAATCTCTGTCTGTCTACTTGACTTGTGGGCTGCAATGGCCTCCTCAGCTGACTTCATCTCCACAGCAGCCAGAATCTCATCAGCATTCAGGCTGATGTTTACTCTGCAAAGGTAAGATGCTTGCTGTGGGTCTCACTCCTGTTATCACCTCCTCTTAGCAAACCAGTGCTGTCGCTGGCCAGATAACCTTAGCCCTAGCGTATGTCTGATTTGCACAGGCATGGCTTGCTCACCTCCTTCCTTTTGCCTTCTTCCCAGGGTACATCCCCAGCTATTTGGACAAGGATGAGCTCTGTGTGGTGTGTGGTGACAAAGCCACGGGGTACCACTATCGCTGTATCACATGTGAAGGTTGCAAGGTAAGAACCCTGCTGGCCCCCTCCCTGTGTGCTACCAGCGCTCAATATTTGAGTTCAAATTAAAACCAGATTTCAACATTCCTCACCAATGACCATCCAGGGTTTCTGGTGGCGCTCACATTTTTGATGCGTTTAGGAACTGAATTTATAATAGTGTGAGGTCTGGCTTCTTCAGCAAGTCTTAAAACAGGAAGAGGATCAATAAAAACAAAAGAAATTAATAAAACTTTTACTGTGCATTTTTAAAAAGCATAAGTTTTTAAATACATTATCATCCCAGATGATAACAAGCCAAAAGCACATTGACATTTCTTCTATTTTGTCTCCAAAATTGGAGGAGATGGGGCTGGCTCTGTCACATGCCCTTTTCACTGCTAATCTGCATGCATGTGCCCACTTAGAGTTCCATTAGGAAATACCTTCGAAGCTACTGAGGTTCAATTATGTGCTGAAGTTGATCCAAAGTGGCTTTTGGCACAGCCCGCAGTAAGGAGATTCAGGTCATCCATCAGGTAATTGTATTTTCTGAATTCAAGGGTACTTGACAGGAATATGCCAGAGAACAACAGTCCATTCACCTCCCAAAAGTGAGTCTAAATTTGCCTAATTACAATCCTCACCAACAACATTAAGATGAGCTTTAAGGAAAATATCTTCTGGACAAACAACCTTGCCTAGAAAATAATTATTTTCTTTTCCAATGTTTTATACTTAAAACCTCCTAAAGGAGTAAGTTCTAAAGCAAAAATTATACTGAAATTTGAAGAAAAACAAATCGCTCCATCTTCCCTCCTCCTCTGCCTGCCTAACATACTTTCCTTCCCTTCCTCTGAGACCCCCTTTCTTCCTGCCCTTCTCCCTAGAACCCCAGAATGAACCTGTCACTTCGTTTTACACCACGGAGTATTCCATTTCCCTAGCAGAAATTTTTCCATGTAAATACCCTAATTTTTGTGCATGAAATTAGGCAATGTTAGTAGAAGCCTGCTAAGAATGTTGCAATTTATACATGCATTGGAAAGAGGGAATTTCTAAGGTCCCAAGGCCTTTTATCTATGAGACTATATTAGGAATACAATGTAATATAGTCTTCATTCAGCCAGACCCCTTTGATCTAGATTTTGTAGTTCTTCAACAAAGATTTGGCTAAAGGTTGCCATTGCACCTATGAAAATAATGCCTTAACAAGTTAAGTGAAGCTAATTTAAAAAGACCTGGCTATTTATTAATTAAAACACTTGCTTTTATTATTTTATTAATTAAAACCCTCTCTTGAAATCAGTTTTCTTGGCTTGTACTGAAAGTAGTAGTACTATGGAACTCGAGATACATTCTCTAATTCCAAAAGCTCTGTGATTAAAGCTGGCCTTTTTTCTGATATTAGCCTTAATTTAAAAGGCTTTACCTACCTGATTATGCAGCACTGAGATTCTTTTAAATCAGCTTCTTATGATACAATTTGAATCCTGGGAGAGAATCTAATGAAAATTGCATTTAATTTTTAACTCTACTAAGGGACTCTCCAGGCTAAGTGTGTGGCCCAGAGGACTGAGTGAAGCAGTAGAGATTGCCCCGGAACAAAGGGAAAATTGAGCCTATTCCCCAAGTCCCCGCCTCAGTAAAATCAGCTAGCCTCTTCTCTCTGGAGCACCGGATCTTGAGGTTTTCTTGATTGAGCTGAGGTTAGCTTCAAAGAAAAATCAACTACCAATAGGTTAAGTTCTTCAACTCCTATATCTGTCTGTATGTGTCTGTCTGTATTTTCAACCTCTATGTCTGATGAGGTTAGTACTGAGTCTAGGTTTGCCTCCATCATAAAACCAAAAAGGAGCCTTCCCTGAGTGCCAGGCATGAGGGTTGTGCCTCGTCTACTATAATTACAAAGCATTTGGGAAAAAGACAAGAATTTTTTCAACTGGTGTGTAATTTTTTAAGAGTGGTAAAACATCAAAATGGTTATGTTTAAAAATATTTCCAAGCCATACAATAAGGGTACGATCTTTTTTACCTTGACAAAAGTAAAAACTTTTGGATGTGTTTTGTCTGTTGTGATGTGCCAGTTTTTTAAAAAAAAAAAAATACAAAATGGTGTTAGAAAAGAAAGACAGTATTGGAAACTATGCAAAATTCCATTATAGTTGTGGGTTATCAGCAGAGTTGGAAATGTTGGAAGCTTTTGACTTGAGTCTTTTACAGCTCAGCATACTAATCTGGCTTTACATTTTATGCCTCGTGGTTGAGCTTTTCTTCTGGGTGATTAAGGCCAAGTTAAATCAAGGCCTATATAACAAAACACATAACTTTTATATCTGACAAGCTCAGTCAAATCCCCTCAGGATTTACCTTGAAACCATGTACAGTGTTTTGTAAAACTGTTGTCAGTGTCAGCCATCTGGATGCATCATGGCCATTGCCTGACCAGTTTGCTCTCTGTGAAAACCTGAGAGAATGTTTTCTCAAGTGACTCAGTCACTTTCTAGGTGACTCTCCTTAGACACACTATCTACCATTGATCCCTTTCCTCTGTGGCCCTGTGATCTCCTTGAACAGAAAATTTGGGACACCGCTGAGTTATAGGATGTTACAGTACAGGTTCTCTTATCTCCTCAGTCCTCACTGACCTTGAAGGGCTAGGGTCAAAATATTGGCTATCTTTGTAACCCTCCTATTTCTCTAATTTTTTTGGTCTGCAAACTTAAGCTGTTAACCCTCCAGAAGATAAGTTTAATTGTTCCAGTTTTTATACTTCTCTTTAGAAAGAATATTTGTGTTTCCCCACAATAAGAAATGCCCAAACCTGCCCAAATATTGAGGTGGCACTTTTCTCTTAAACTCAGTGATTATTAGTACTTTATCTTGAACCTTGAAGAAATGGATCCAACTCTCAGAATGCACAGAAATAAGTGTGATTGATTTATAAAGCAGTACACCTGCTCACCAACAAGTCAATGAGATATATGTCCTTGTTTATTCCCAAGGACATCTCTCATCAACTTTTCCTTTGATGGGTGGGCGTATTCGCTGAGGATTGAACCCTGTGCCTCACAAGTGTGAAGTCAATGCGCTATGACTGAGCTAAAAGGATTTCTTTTAAATAAGTAAATTGTAAATGCACTTATATTACATAAAAATACTATTATAAACATCTTCCACTAAGTTTATTTCTAGAAGTTAACTTTTGTCATTTTAAAAAAATTAAAGGACCTAGCATTTTTGCATTTACTCATATAAAGTAGTCCTGCATCACATGTAAGAAAAATATGCTTCAGAGACACAACAGTACAGAAGGGATTTGGCCCATGAAGCATTCAGGAAAAGACTCCAGAGATAGCACCGTGCATAGGACTGCAAGCCACCACAACCCCTTTCTCCAAATAAGCCAATTATAAATTATTTCACTCATTCCTTCAGAAAGTACCCAGAATGGTCTTTCAGGAGACATAGGTCCCCCTCCTTCTGGTATATCACACCTTAGAGTGCTAGCTCCCTTTTCAGAAGGCCCTCATCCCCCTCTTCCTTAGCACAGGCTGGCATCAGAATGTGAGGGAGAAAAAGTCACCCCAATTCCAGACACAAAAGCCCTTTTCCTGTTTTTAGAGCAGCACTCAGCACTCAGTACTCTGTCTTGCTGGCTGTCTTAGACTTGGGTATTTCCACCTCTGGAGAAATGGAACCTCCAGAAGGGAGTGCCGGCCAGCCCCTACCCTGCCCCTGTGTGTCTTCTGCCAGAAATCTTGGGGTTCCTTTTGCCCTTCTCTACCCTCCTTGGATAGAGAGGCACCTAGAAGAGGGCAGTTCATAGAGAAGAGTATGTTTCAGGCACATGACACACTCTGACATCAAATTTATGGCAAGATTCACCCACCCTCTAGCCCCAGGGAAACATGGCTGACATCCAGTATTGATGCCCACATGTGATTCCATAATCCCATAACCATGTGTCCAATCCTACAGGTTCATAGACTCAAGTATTTATGGATGCAAGATTGAAATATAATATGCAGTTTTTCTATTAGAACTTGAAGAGTGGAAATGATAAAAGATTTATACACATGTCCCCACAATAAGTCTACAAGTCTCAGCTTTCCCTGGGACTTTCACAGTGTGTTCTGCTATGGACCTTTTATATATATGGAAGAGCTTTTATGTGAAAGTGGGCATATGTACATAAATCAAAAAATGATATAATAAAAGTATGGGCTAAAGCAAGAGCAATTGACATTTAAGGCCCACCATTTATTTAACAGAGAAGCCACCTTCACGTTTTAGCTGAGAACCTCTTAAAACCTTGCTAATCTACCAAAACAGAGGCCAGGCGTGGTAGTGCACACCTGTAATTCCAAGACTCAGGAGACTGAGGCAGGAGGATTGTTGCAAGTTTGAGGCCAGCCTGAGCTTCAAAGTGAGTTCAAAGTCAGCCTGAACTGCATAGTGAAATTGTGTCTCAAAAGGACCAAAAATAAATCTACCAAAACAGACATTTATGTATGTATGTATGTATGTATGTATGTATGTATTTGGTACAGAATCACACTACACAGCTCAAACTCATAGTGATCCTCCTGTTTTCATTCTCACTAGCGCTGGGATTACAGGCATACACCACCATGCCTAGTCTCTGGTGCTGCATGTGGTGCCAGGGATCAAATCTCAATCCCTGTGCTTGCCTAAACAAGCACCTAGTCTGCTGAGCTATCTTCGGCCTCAAAAACAAATAAAATGGAAGTTTTCTGAGTCATAGATGGGAGAGAACTATTTATTCATTTAAATAATACAGTAAGCATGTTTCATTTTACATTATATAAACAGTTAAGCAAATGAGATTTGGAGTAGGTAACTTGTTTTCTAATAAAGTTCCATCATGCAGTTAGCACATGACTTGAAGCAAGTAATTTAACCTGTCTAACAATTAACTCTTCTCATCCCTACAATGGAGATAGGTAGTGTTCCTCCTTCATAACTTAGACTGTGGGAAAGAGAAAAGAATATGGAATCCGTCCAACAGCCTTGTGCAGTGTACCCTGTGCAACTGCTTACTGCCCTTACTCAGTCCCACAGTTCAGAATGCAGTTGCTAAGACGTAGGGGTCAATCCACAAAAGTTCTAATAGGACCTCCTTAATGATTTTATGTAAGTCACATGCTATGAGTCTAGAACCAAATTGTACACTTCAGGAAGGAAAAAACCATACTCAACTTGTAGGTGTAGGTCTACAGATACAGAATGAAGGAGGGTTATGAAAAGAAAAACTTCAGTGCAATCAGTTTAGGGGGATATTTTGTGGAGAATCTGGAAAGCATTTGAAATACTCAGAGCCATTGAAAAGTCAAAACAAGAATTAAATGAAATCTCTAGATGCAGGTAATGCATCTATTTAATTACTAAATGATTACATTATTAATTGTTAAAGTATCACAGGTTTCAAGCTCTTCCTTTGCCTAGTATAAATTAGTAAAGCTCCTCATAGCTTAATTGAGCAGGATAAGTATAACATGCTATGGAAAATAATAAATATTATTAAATGCACAGAAAATAAAAGCAAGCACTAGATTCTTCTATTGACTTTATTTCCTTGAATAAAATCTAAAGTGGTATTGACTCTGAAGTCCTTTGGCAGCTCTTCAGGTCCTTAGATTCCCTTTAGGTGTGCTATCCCACATTAGAGGAAACAGATAACCTAGAAGCCCAAACATATGTTAAGGCCCCAAACAATTCATCTTACAATTATATGGACTCAAAACTCTAGAATCACTTATTCCTAGAATATATAAAACTGTTGTCTTGGGTCTTTCTTTCTCGTGTAGGGTTTCTTTAGAAGAACCATTCAGAAAAATCTCCATCCATCCTATTCCTGTAAATATGAAGGAAAATGTGTCATAGACAAAGTCACACGAAATCAGTGCCAGGAATGTCGCTTCAAGAAATGTATCTATGTTGGCATGGCAACAGATTGTAAGTAGATCGTCTTCATTTGCTTCATATTCAAGGAGTGTTGATTGCGGAAGGATTTGGTTCAAGATCAATCAGGCAGCAAAGCAGTAAGGACCCACACCGACAGAGAGGGGAATACATGGTTTCCCCACCCCTATCTCTCCCCACATCTTGTCATCCAAGGGGGTAGAAGCCATTGCTGTGTGGGTTTTATTCTACTCCTGTCTTACCAATTCTTAACTCTCAAAGTAGTCAGATGATGAGGGAAATAAAGTGGTTAAATTATCTCTATAAATTATCCCTATAGTGTTGGGAGGCTAGGCTGTTACCAGCATTGCAATGTGTTACAATGAGGTCTCATTCCTTTAACTTGGTAAAGTAATTTTCACACATGTGATAAGAGCCTCATGTCCTAGTTCCCTTATTTCTTTCTTCAAAATCAAAGACAAATTATTTTATGGACACTTTTTAGTCACAGAGCATTAGCAGAAAACATCTAGGAAACTTCTAGAGAATTCATGAAGCATCCTTCATTTGATTGCTTCTTATATTTTTAGCCATAAAGTCCTTGGAGCTAAAGTTGTCATACTCAGTGTCCCCAGTGCCACAGCATATGGTGGTGAGATTAGCCCTTAGGGTCTCTCCTCCCCACATTGTGTAAGGGACTTATACCAGTCACTTTAATTAATCATGAAAAGAATCATGTGCCTTACAAGGCTTCCCTTTTGTCAGACATCAGTGTTAATGATGTAAACTTTTATACATCGGGGAGGGATTCCAACTGTTAGCTAAACATTTAAAAGGAAAAGAAAAACAAAGGAAAGAAAGGGAAAACCCAGGGAGGATTCTTTCTCATACAAAGAGAAATAATCATCTTTGCCCTCGTGTGGTAAATAAAATTCTCTCTGACAGAACAGCAGCAACAACAACAACAAAAAAAAAAAAAAAAAAAAAAAAAAAAAAAAAAAAAAAAAAAAAAAAAAAAAAAAAAAAAAAAAAAAAAAAAAAAAAAAAAAAAAAAAAAAACTATGAAAGATCTTGCTTTGCATGGTAAGGAAGACAGATCTGAGAATCATTCAAAGGGAAGAGGGTCGAGTTATGGCGTTAGGCTGAAAATCCTGAGTCAATCCCCACCTTGAGCTGTGTCTGTTCTTTATCTGTTAAAGGTTTTAGCCTTGCCAGCAATATGCTTGAGAAGGATATGTGAATATGATTAACTCAGGACTGATCGCTTAGATACATTACTGTAATGAGCCATTAGGATTGACTCATTGTTTCATTAAGAACTTTAAAGATATGAATGTTTTGAGGTTAAGAAACTCTGCTAGATTGTGTGAGGATAAAATCTGTGGTGTTCCTTACTTATTTGAGGAAATTTTTAAGAACTTAGGCTTTATAATTAAAATAAAAATAGTCTTTGAGGCTCAGCACTGCCAGTTATTAGCCCTGCGATCTCCAGTATTAAGCCTGAAGTTCCTCTGCTCTGAAATCACTGCCAACTTTAGATAATTCACATCCAGTGCAACCATCTCTTACACACTAGATGTATTCAGAAAAATGTGGCTCTACATATTGTTAGCTTTGCTACAAGAATCAAAGTGACTTAGGAGGCCTTGTCCATATTTCCTGTCATTGAAACTGCTTGTTTTGACAACCCAATCCAGTCTCAAATACCCAGGGTTTAGTATTCCATTTGTGAGCTTTCTGGGTACCTTGATTCTCTGCCTCCTCTGTTTCTTGTTTTAAGAAATAGTCCTGGAACAGTGATGTTGTGGAACTGGAATCAAGAGTTCTAAGCCTGGCTCTGCTGTGAGCTTGCTCTATGACATCAGACAAGTCCCAAGCTCTCAGGATCAATTTCCTCCTCTGAGAAAGGAGAAGTTGAATGATATCTGAGGTCCTTTTTGGTTCTAAACACTGTTACTCTGCTACTTCTATTCCATTGATAGTTACTAAGAGACTGGTGAAATGTGTTTTATTTTGGAAATTAACCATGTGACCTACAGGTTTCATGTGACCTATTCTTATGTCCCTTTGCACAAACAATTAAAGTTATGGTTGTTTTTACTGAGTATTACAACCTTTAGTACCTTGGGTAGTATATTACTGATCTCATCTCATTAAGGAAGAAGTGAAAGAAAATGCAGAGAGCTGAGGAGGTCACACAGCCAGAGGTATTAGGGCCAGAATTCAAGTCAACATCTGTCTAGAGTTTGAAGCCTGAGCTCCTTAATTACTATTGCAAGTTGATCACATATGGAGCAGGATAAAGTGAATATAAGTGAAGCTAGCTCAAGATAGGTCCCGCCACAGGATTAGCCCATAAAAGAGCCAATGAGGAATTGGAGTCTTGTTCCTCTGAGAACCAGGAGCTTCCCATCCCACTCTACAATTTTACTTTGGCCTGAGGAAGAGTTCTCAACAATGTAATAGGAATCTTAACAAAAGAAGGAAGAAAAATTAAAAAAAAAAGAGGGAAGAAATCAAGCCATAAGTGAATTTAGATAGCTGATTAGATAGAGTTACCCATGATCCTAAAGTAGGATAAATTTCACTTCCCTCTGCTTCACTCCTTCCTAGGGCTTCTGTCTATGAAGTTGGAGGGTCCAGAGCATAACTTGCCCCAGAGCTTTATTTTGAAAAGCTGACTGGGCACTAGGAATTTGGCACAAGGGCTATGCTAGACAGTGGCTGACTGGTAGCAATTTGCTGCCAAAGGAAAAGAAATGTGACCTCCCCACTAAGAAACCTGCTGAGCTACTTGTGCCTCAGTGGCCCTTCGCCCTGAAGCTCCAGGATGTGCAGTCTGCCACACGTTTAGGGATATCCACATGTATCCTTACCCTTCTCCCTTCCAGTGGTGCTGGATGACAGCAAGAGGCTGGCCAAGAGGAAGCTGATTGAGGAGAACCGGGAAAAGAGGCGGCGAGAAGAGCTGCAGAAATCCATAGGACACAAGCCGGAGCCCTCAGATGAGGAATGGGAGCTCATCAAAACTGTCACTGAAGCACACGTGGCCACCAATGCCCAGGGCAGCCACTGGAAGCAGAAACGGAAATTCCTGGTAAGGTATCCGTGCACAGCTCTCAGTCAGTCACACAGTAGGTGCTTTCTGCCTCAACTCAGTCCTCAAAATCCTGGGCTGCTGTTGTGGTGCTCCACTTCACTGACAGAGGAACCACAGCTCTGATAGGACTAGGACCTTGGAGAGCCCGTATGGAAATCAGGCCTATGTGAGATTTAGTCCCCGTTTTCCCATCACAGTCCCTCCTCCTGTTTGCAACTCACTGAATTCCCAAGCAGTTTCTCAGAACTCCTACTTTGTTTTTGCTGTGACTAAGGTCAGTTTTGAACAAACTAGTGAAATTTCCTGCCTGCTAGCTTCTCCTTTTTATATTTATTTCTCCTCTCAGATGTCCAGAAGGTACCTGCTTGATCTTCTAAAATTACTTCGCAATACCAGTCTCCTTTAGAATAACCTCAAAGGGGAAGTGTCCCATACCGCAGATGTGTTTGTACATTACTAGAGGTCAAAATTTTTTGTTTAAAATAATGAGGTTGAGATCAGAAAGATGAAAGGAAGGAGGGATGTACAGAGGGTGTGTAGAGAACACGAACCTCTCCAGGCCTTGAACACTGGTGTCTAATAGTTGTGTACACACTTAAAGCTGTGCAAGCCTCACCCATTTACTTCTTATCTAGACGTCAGAGGATTTTGAAGGAGCTTGCCATTTCTATCTTCATTTTACAGAAAAAGCAAACAGCCAAGATCACATGCTGATACTTGACTCAGCCAGGTCCAAAAGCTATCTCAGGCCTTTCCGTTGGAAGTCAGGCTCTCCAGGCGCCTCCCCAAGTGGAGCACCTACCACGGCCCAAGTCTGGCCCTCTCCTAGTTAGTGACTGCCAGCCCTTTGTGGGTAGTTGCTGAGTCCTGACATAAGCGTCCTGCAGGTCCATGTGTGTCCCCAGGGAACTTCAGAGGACCTCCTCATCTGAACACAGAGAGAGCGCAGTATAATTATCCTTGTACTACAACATCAATGTAATAATAAAAGAGGTTTTTGTTAATATAGCAACTTTACAGAAATTTTCCAAAGAAAGTTACATGAAATCTACCTGCTCTGAAGCAGTTTTTTGGTTGCTGGTTTGTTTGTTTTGTTTTGTTTTGTTTTTTGTCTTTTTGAGGCAGAGTCTTGCTATGCAGTTCAGGCTGGCCTTGAAGTCACTTTTGTAGCCCAGGCTGGCCTCAGACTCACACCAATCCACCTGCCTTGGCCTCCCAGTGCTGGGATTATGGGCAGCAGCTGTTCTTATTGTCACAATGCAACGATAATGCCAGCACTTTGCAAGTGGTCTCCATTAATAGCAATGTTAGCAGACCCTTAGGTGATGCCCTGTGTGCTAGGCACAGTTCTAAGTGTTTTCCCCATATTAACTTCCTATGCCAACTCCAGAGGTAGGTATGGTTGATATCTCTACTTCAGAGCGGGAAAAACTGTGGCAGAGAAGTTTGGGAAACCTACCCACACTCCTGGAGGCCATACATGATGGCAACCATGTGTGCCATGCCACTTGCCACCTACACAAATCAAAGGGACCCTAAAAGAAACAAGCTCCCTGCAAAGGCCACCTTATGTTGCACTCACCTTACATCCTTACTGTAATGCTGCCATATCTACTAGGAAATTGGATAAACACTTATCCCCCATCAATAGATCAATGTTACAATACCTACAGGGTAGAGCAAGACAGAGGCCTGACTGACCACAATCCTAAATCCATCATTGCCCCAGATTATGTCAGCCACAAATAGTTGACCACCATTTCCAAGCCTGATGTTACCTTCTGATTTCTACTCATGACCAGGGCATGAAATTCAAACTGAATTCTAAGCACAGGATAAAGATGTCATGCAAATCTTGCACTTTTCCTAGAGAATTTTACAGTTTTGTTTTACTTGCTCTGAAAAAAGAATCAATACTAGTCTTGGTAGCCATGAAACCAACTTCAGTGGTCATTAACGTGCTTCTTTCCAGACTCTATAAACACTTATTGTTTTACTTAAGAAACATTTATCGAACAGCTACTGTGTTCCAGGAAGCAAGTCAGCCACATTACAGAGGAGGGAAATAGGCAATAAGGCTTAAATAAACAAGATAAATAGGCAGTGAGAGAACAATAAATCACATGACAGGGACAGAGTGTGAGCTGGAAGTGGAGAAAACACTTCGCTCCTCTAGACAAGAATGTGTAGACAGAACAGGGCTCTCCAAGGAGGTGACATTAGAGCTGTGACTGAAAACTGAGAAAGCCAAGCTTAAGAAAATATTAATTCCCCTCACACCTGGCGATCCCTCAGCAATGACAGATCAATGTCTACTCTAGCAACCAGCTTCAAGGTGTGAACCTGTAACTAACATATTCCTGATGGTTTTCATTGGCCTGAAAGAACCAATAAGTATGCCACCAAGTTGTTTTAAACCAGGGCACGAGACTCTCCACTCACACAGGAGTTTTCATTAGGAAACTTATAGTTGAGAGCAACTGTCTTACACGCCAGTCTCTCTCGCCCATGGAGCTGCCATAAAATATATCTTTTATAGATCCTTGATCTGTTAAAGAAATTGTCTTTCTTGGTCCAAGTATAAATAGTTTCTGCTCTAAGCCAAGTATTCCTAGAGGGGGTCTGGGGAGAGATGAAAACTCCTCCGCTGTCCCATCTGTCTCTACAATGTGTTCGTGTATAGCAGCCAATTACCTTCTGCGATGTGTCACCCCTGCACCTCCTAGGGTGCAGAAACCACATTCCATTCAGTACTAGCACCTCCGTGCCAGCCCCTGAAGTTGCAGTGGCCAGAACTCATGGCAGCAATCCTTTAAGATAGCTGTTGTTCCCAAGCTCCCCCTGTAATCATAACCAACTCAACCCCTTCCTTTTCTCCTAGAATCTGGGCTATTCTGTGATTCCTTTAAACAATAGATTGACAGAAAAAAAAAATGCCTGAAAGAATTCTGAGTCACAATATGCTTTGTAGTTCCCATGTGTGTCACCTGGAGGTGGAAACATATTACTCTGTAAAAATGTCCAAGTGCTTTGAGATGATCTTGCTATGAGGAAGCTCAAGCCAGCTACATGAGGCAGATGAGATTCCCGACCAACCTAGGCACCAGGAAAGAGAGAACAAAGCCTCTAGTGACCCCAGCCTTCATAGCTATTTGATGTCAACTGTATGAAGGACACTGAGTAAGACACCACTAAACCCAAAATAAGATACCCCTGAACCTTTAGAACACTAAAAGCTCATGTTTTAAATTGTTTTAAGCTACTGTGTTTGGGGATTGTCTGTAATACAGCATTAGACAACCAGAACAAAACTCAATACATATGTGTTAAGTTGAGCATAGAGTTCCTCTGGCCCATCCTCAGAGATCGGAAGTTAAGTTCTGGGTCCTAGTATATTTATATATTTATAGATACTCCATGCAGAGGGATGCCCCTGGGGAAGTACTTCCGCTTTGAATGAGAACCTTATTCTTCTACCTGCAAAGGCATTAAGAATCCTTACTTGAAGACAGCATAGCTAAATGGTGTCCATGTCTGAAAGGTCCAGGGATAGGTAGGCATTTACACGTGAAAATCTGAATCTCCTCCGGGGTTGATGCCTTTGTGCTTGCAATACTGCGACACATATTATTTCATTGATTTTGTTTTATATGTCCCATCTTGTTTTGAAGAATAATTTGAAAATATCTATTATCTTAATAATGGTATAGGAATACATCATGGAAGATTAAAATTATATCTTGTCATAAAAACTAGACGAATTCATTTACCCGGAATGGGTTACTATTTATTCCCCCAAAGGAGCTACTTCATCTCCTTCCACCCAGTGACTAGGAATCAAGCCAGAAAAAAGAGACTGGTGGTTGGGCCTGTGTTTTAAATCTGAATTAAGAATCTCTGGCAAGTAAGGAACTTTGGCAAAATCTATCTATACAGATTTTCATAATAAACCTAGAGTCATGCTTTAAAATTACTTCAAAGTACATTTAAATCGTGTAATTTTCTAGTTCACTCCCATCTACTCAAATATCTGAGGCTACAGACATGCCCAGTTTTACCACCAACCATTTGCATGATGTGGTGATGAGAGAAAGGAGAAGTGGGCTGAGAGGAAAACAAGCAGAGTCTGATGTCAAGCCAGGGAGAGCAGGCCTCTCCATCCAGGCTGGCTCACTTCTCCCCAGCGCTGGTGCCACAAGTCATTTGCCTTGGCATAAACCACATGGCAGCAGCAGTCTTCCCTTTCCACACCATTACTGTGTCAACACCATCTCATCATCCCCTTCCTTAGGTCACAGCAACGCGGTCGCTGTGAATGGACCTCCTACCAAGCATTAAGTGGGACCAACAGAGTCAGAGCAAGCCTGCCCCGTTTTCCCCAGGCAGTGTCACTGTCCGATTTCCCATATTCTCCACCAGGGTAGCCTGACAGAAGGGGCATACACAGAGAGAGCGGGTAGGGTGGGCAACTCAGCCTTGCACGAATAGGTCACAGCACACACGCGATGGAGTCAGGGAGGCGTCTATCACCCAAATTGTCAGCGCTTCAGAAGAAGGCTAGGGAGTTCTATAGTTAGGAAAACAGACTTTGCAACCAGGCATCCTGGGCTTAACCCATTGCCTCTGTTGCTTTCTCATCTGTGACCCTAAGCAAGTGATTCCACTCCTCTAAGGCCGAGCCTGTGTCTTTAACCATTTAGTATAAAAGCAGAAGTTATGCCAGTTCTAATAGTGCCTAACACATTGTTGTCATTTTTTTTTAACTATTTATGTATTTGATCCAGGGTCTCACTACACAGCTCAACCTCATAATGATCCTCCTGTCTCAGCCTCCCCAGCACTGGGGTTACAGTCATGCACCACCACACCCAGTTTTGGTGGCTGGCGTGGCATGCCTGGGTTTCAGGGGCCAACAAAGCATATAGTACCGGGATCAAACTCAGGTCCTTGTACTTGCCAGGCAGGCACTTAGACCACTAAGCTATCTCCCCAGCCCCCTGACACATTGTTAACAACTACATTCATAGTTACCATATGCACTATCCCTACTACCTCTGCCATCTTTCCTGCTCATCTCAGGAAATGTGTGAGCCTGACATCTCATCTCAATACCCCAGAACCTTGAGTCACCATCTCTTCTTGTCCAGCCTGGCAAAGGTGCAAGAAGACACGGGTGAACAAGCAGAGGAATGTCCCCATCTGACCCCACCCTACTTGGCATATGCCAAAGAGCTCTGGGTCAAGCCGACACATCCTTGGCTCTCAACCAGGCAGCCACCTGAGAAGAGGGCAGCTGGCTGCATCTCCTCCTTAGCTTGCACAACATGAGGCAGCAGTCAAAGCGGAACGAGCTGGTCAACGCTTAGCAGCCTCCCTGAATGCTAAGCAAAAGTTGATGCCACATCTACACACACCCTGCACTCTCTCCTGCACCTCTCCATGCCCCTGCCTTGGTGAATCATCACGAGTCCCTCCCTCACCCACATCCAGTGTCTCTTCAGTCCCCAGGACATCTCTCAAGTTCTTCCACTTCTGTCCATCCATGCTGCAGGCCCACCTGAGCACACCCAATGCCTGCTCTTGCCAGCCCCTGTTTTCCTGTGGCATATTCCTTCCCACAAATGACCATAAATCTCACCATTTATCTATGATGTCCAAAGCCCTCCAGTGGATACCCTCTTTGCATTTAGAATAAGCCCATGTTCTCTCCCTGGTCCACAAGACTCAGCATGATAGGACCCTGCCTGTCTTCTTCAACTCGCGTCATTACTAGGCTCTTCCCACGTGAGTCTGCGGGCACTGGCTTTTTCCTCTGCCTTAGGTGTTCTTCCTCTGGCATTTTGGAAGGCTACCTCCTTGGCATTATTTAAGCCAAGCCTCACTCACACACTGTTGCTCACTAGGTCTAAGCTGACCACTCTACCTCCAGATACTGTGGAGTCCCTCCAGTCTTATCACAAAGTGTAATTCTTTGATGGTTGTACTTTTTCTATTTATTGTCTGTCTTCCTTCACTGCGGTGCATATTTCTTAATTATACATTGTTCATTGTGGTCATCTCAGTATCGAGTATCTATTCTAGAACTAGATCTGGCCTATAGTACTTGGTAAATAAATATGAGATGAATAAATGCATTCATAATCATTTATTCATCCAGTCATCAAGTATTCTATCCTCCACCATTTGAACAGCTGCCAAAGACACACACGGCTCATCCTCCAATCCTCTGAAAAGGTCTTATCATTGATGTACACCTACATACAACAGCTACCACAAAAGTGACATAACAAATGCCTAACACCTACAGTGATACGTGGGAGCCACGTATGAATGTAGAGGTGCAGTAGACAACATTTCAAAACTGAAGTCACTTAGAAAGAAGTCTAGAAGGTCTTGAGAAAATGGAGAGGACTTGGAGTGCATAAAGAGGAAAGGCAGAAGTAGAGGATTCAGCAAAATGGAACAATAGAAAGCAAGTGTGGGAGAGACATGGAGGCCCACTAAGGACAAAGAGGAAAGAAGTTGTGGTGAGAGCTGGAAGCTCCCTGCAAGCAGGCCACCCCAGCAACTGAGCCCACAGAGCCCAAGGCAGGCCTTCCCCAGAGTTCTACACCGGTGAGCCCACACACCAGAGGCTTGTCATCAGTACCTGAGCTGGCCAAGAGCAGTGCGTTCCATGTGACAGTATACAAGGCTGTGGTCAGATAGGCTCGGTAGTCAGAAATTGAATTGTGTGTTGTTCTTTGTTCTTTGTTCTTTGTAGGGAAGTCACAAAAAACAAGGTTGCATTGCTCAGCCATAATTTCTCACACCTGACATAAATACGTATTGATTCATAGATTTTATATATACAAAATCTTCCCTACTGCCGGGCGTGGTGGCGCACGCCTGTAATCCCAGCACTCGGGAGGCTGAGGCAGGAGGATCGGTGCGAGTTCAAGACCAGCCTGGGCTACAAAAGTGAGCTCAAGGCCAGCCTCAACTGTATATTGAGACTCTGTCTCAAAAAGACAAAA
The DNA here is from genome assembly GCA_004027025.1 of Myocastor coypus. Taxonomy (NCBI): domain Eukaryota; kingdom Metazoa; phylum Chordata; class Mammalia; order Rodentia; family Myocastoridae; genus Myocastor; species Myocastor coypus. The sequence goes on from PVJA010008196.1 coordinate 61,191, forward strand.
AATAAAAAAAAATCTTCTGTACCCTAATAGCTATTTTCAACAGAAAAGTTTCTGAAGTTGTGCCTGAGGGGTTAATGTCAGTTGACATATTTCTTTACATAATTTCATTTCTTTTTTCCAGTCTTTGGCCAGGTCCCAGACAATGACTCAGATACCCTCCATACCCAGAGACTGAAGTAGAAAAAACTAACCTCAGCATCACTACAATGACATTTCCAAGAACATGGAATTTACCATGTCAATGTAAACAAACACGAACCCTTAGTATTCACTGAGGAGACCTTAGATTCAGCTAGGCCCATACGAAAACATTCAGTATTTCTTTTATTTCTAAGAAACATTTCCACATATGTAAAACATATTCTATATTAACAAGCTACCTTTTCTGAATGTGTGCCCGCCTTCCTGTGTCAGTTGATCTTGCTGAAAGACTCCAGAAGCAAACACGAGCATGGGATGAGCCTCCAGTTCAGACCAGCAGGGGCTGGGGAGATAGCTCCATGGTACAAGTGCCTGCCTGGCAAGTGCAAGGTTGTGAATTCGAACCTCGGTCCTGAAAAAAAAAAGAAAAAAAGATCAGCAATGGGGCTGAGGAACACAGGGAGGCACATCAGCCCAAGGAAACATAGTGGGACCTTCTCAGCCTTTCTCTACCTCTAGAAAGGCTCAAAACTAGGAGCCTTTGGTGGATTTGTCACACCTAGGGTCACCCAAAATATTATTCATTCTCCATGCAAACACAAGAACTAGATTTCATCCACTCAGTCACTGCACCAGGTTGAAAGTCCTGCCTGATAGCTAGGCATTCAAAGCATCTGCCTGGCAAGCGCAAGGACCCTGATACCACATGCTATGCCAGCCCAGCCCCCAGCGCACAGTGGCACAAACCTGTAATCCCAGCGCTGGGGAGGCTGAGACAGGAGGATCACTACAGATCCAAGCTGCATAGTGAGGCCCTGTACCAAATAAATAGACAAATAAAAGATTTGTTTAAAAACAAATTTTAAAGTCCTCCCCGAGGCCGGCTTCATGACTCCTACCACAGCCCCTGGGGCCTGCCTGCTAATTTCTTCCCTGGTGAGAGACAGAGCCTGCTGTGCTGCTTTCTCTTTGTGGAAGTGAGGTGAGAGCAGGGTTGGCGGGGAGATCCACACCCACTGGGCCTCTCCACACTGGCGCTACTTGCAGCCAGCCAAGTGTGACCCCAGACCACCAGTGACAGCAGATCCTAGAAACGCAGGTTACTCGTTAGAAATGCAGGTTCTCGGCCCTGCCCCTGCTCCTCTGAACCAGAAACACTGGGAGTGGGGCCCCAAAATCAAGGACTGCTGATGCATCATAAAAGTGTGGAGCCTGACACAGCAGGCCAGGATCTTGATCCCGGCAGCGTCCTCGCTACTCTGCTCTTGAAGGGTTTGGTTCTGCTCAACTCACTTTTGGGGTCAGTTCCTCCTCCCTGTTCCCCCTGCTCATTCTCCCCAGCTTCTTCAGCTGGGTGTCTAAAAGAGACAAGGCTTTGCGTTTAAAAATAAAAAGCACTGGCTCCACCCTGGGCACACTGAGCTAGCCACTGAGAACTGGGCATTGTGGTGCACACCTGTAATCCCAGCACTGGAGAGGCCGAGACAAGGGGGATCACTACAAGCTCAAGCTGCATAGGGAGACCCTGTACCAAATACACTTTAAAAAAAGAGAATTAAGGCTTTGTTCAGGTCTATTCGCAGTAAAGGTAAAGGTGACCACCATAAAGCAGACCATGTGTCTGTGTCTTGTGATCTGGGATCATGCGACAGTCACACTTCCTGTGGAGGCCAACAGGGCAATGTTAGGAGAAACAGACAGGCTACTTCCTGGTCACATAACATGTTCAGGGAGTGAAAGCCTTGCGGTGGGGGTAAGGGATGGGGCTCCAAGGCTGCTGAGGAGTCAGGGCCACCAACCTCCTGGGGCTAGGCTCACCCAGATGTTCCTGCCTGACTGAGCTGTAAACCAAGTCTTGTGTGAGGATCACCTGGGACAGAGCAGTGTGTGCAGGAGCTGATGTGCTTGTAGGTCCTAAAATAAATAGTCATTAGTACCACAAAGATGAGCATTAGAGAGCACTGCTCCCAACACTGAGCTCAAGGGGACAGCAAGAGAGACATCAAGGCAGGCATAGGATGTAAGGCTGCTGAGTTGGATGGCTGTGGGACCTGGGGAGCCAGGATGCACCTAAGTCACCTGGGGCCCTGGGTCAAACGCTGAATCTGCCAGCTCAGGTCTGGGGAGGGGCTGTGTCCCAGGTGACACCTTCTGGATGCATTACCTCTTGGACAGTAAGGCCATGGATGGTACCTTAGCAAGCCAACAGAGAGAACGCCCCAGGACGGTGGACAGTAGGATATTTCCATCTCTGCCTAAGGTTGGTCACATTGGCTGGGCTCAGATCCCTCCAGGAAGCCTCAAATTTGTCCCGCTCAGTGCATTTGAGGCCACCTCAAACTTGACTCCCAGCAGCTGGGTCAGAAGCCAGAAAGCATCCACAGGTACTGGTCACTAGGTGTCCCTAATCCTGCCCTCACCATGCCCACTTCACCCACACATTCACCAGCATGCCGTGCTCTGGACATGCTCTATCACAGTCACCGCCAGTGATGTCACCTGCCTGAGTCCACCCTTCAGGTGCACAGAAGCAGAACGCAAATTCCTTCTCCCTCCCCTCCCTGCACCAGGGCCAAGCCTGTGAACAAAAAAGATCCTTGGTGGGGCCAGCCAAATAGCTCATGAGTTTAAAGTACCTGGAAGCAGGTACAGGCACCTGGGGTTCGACCCCCAAGCCTGCCATGCTGGCCCCACCCCCAAGGCTCCCTAATGATGGTAATTGAGACTGGGCATGGTGGCACACACCTGTAATCTCAGCTCTTGGGAAGCTGTCTGATCTAGCAGTCAGACCTTGAATACCCTGTAGACCCCTCCCTAAAAAAATAGAAAAAAAAAATAAAAAAGAAAGAAAGAGAGAAACAAAGAAAGAAAGAAGAAAGAAAGATCCTTGGTGGCCCATAAAGCCACAACCAAAACCTACTTCCCTACGTGAACAAGGTGAAAGCCATGCAGTTTGTTAATAAACAAGGTGTGAAGGGAACAGGGAGCTTGAGCAGAGGTCAGTCCAGAAGAGGTTTCTGCCACACCAGAACAATGGTGAACGGAACTCCGGTCCACCTCCCCACTTAACTCTCCATCTCTCCTCCCTAGCCGGAAGATATTGGACAAGCACCTATAGTCAATGCTCCGGAAGGCGGCAAGGTCGACCTGGAAGCCTTCAGCCACTTTACAAAAATCATCACACCAGCAATCACCAGAGTGGTGGATTTTGCCAAAAAGTTGCCTATGTTTTGTGAGGTGAGCATACTGTCCTTCCTGCAGCCTTATTTTTTATTAATGCTCCATCCACTTCCAGAAGTACTGGGTTTATCATTTACTGTTAACCAGTAGGACTTGGTCATCTGAAGGCGGTTTCAGCACAGTACAGTCACACTTTCTCTCCTGTGCGTGTGTCCCCTCCTGCTCTCCTCAGCCACCCCTCACTGGCCTGCCCGCAAGAGGCCAGGAAAAAACCCTTCTGTGTCTGACTCTGGGCCTCGGAATAAAATCCTAATAACCATATGCAAGTGTGCTAGTGTTAAATGCAGTCCCTATGGCAGACCTACAGGAGAATTGTATTAATCCCATTTTACAGATGGGGCACATTGCAAGCTGACTTGAAAATGTAGTGTCATGGTTTGAACCTAGCTCTATATTTTAAGGGTGTGTAGTTTTCTTTATCCTCAACAATAAAGTCCAGGTCCGGCAGGATGGCTCAGTAGTCTAAAGCACATGCTTAGGAAAGCTTAGGCGGCTGCAGGGAAGGCGATTTGATCCTCGGCACCACATGCTGCGCCAGCCCTGCCCTCAGGGCAGGCTGAGCCGGCCATAAAAAAAAAAATAAATAAGCAAACAAACAAAAGTTCTGAAACAAGAGGTGGCTCACGCCTGTAATCCCAGCACTCGGGAGGCTGAGGCAGGAGGATCGGGGCAAGTTCGAGACCAGCCTGGGCTACAAAAGTGAGCACAGGACCAGCCTCAACTGCATAGCGAGACCCTGTCTCAAAAAGACAAAAAAAAAAAAAAAAAAAAAAAAAAAAA